>JBBPBS010000759.1:528622-659117 GCA_037974835.1 Cicer judaicum | reverse complement strand
GGTTAAAAACCCTAATTGGACAAGATAAAGTGTAGGGAGGACGAAAATGACCTAAATGTTCATCCAACGAGACCAAACACCTATTGGATGCACAAGATTGGTTAGAAACCCTAATTGGACAAGATTATGTTTAGGGAGGACGAAAATGACATAATTGTTCATCCAATGACGCAAAACACCTATTGGATGCACAAGATTGGTTAAAAACCCTAATTGGACAAGATTAAGTGTAGGGAGGACGAAAATGACCTAAATGTTCATCCAATGATACAAAACACCTATTGGATGCACAAGATTGGTTAAAAACCCTAATTGGACAAGAATTAGCCTAGCGAGGACGAAAATGACCTAAATGTTCATCCAATGACACAAAAACACCTAATGGATGCACAAGATTGGTTAAAAACCCTAATTGGACTAAATTAAGTGTAGGGAGGACGAAAATGACCTAAATGTTCATCCAACGACTCGAAACACCTACTGGATGCACAAGAGTGGTTAAAAACCCTAATTGGACAAGAATTAGCCTAGGGAAGACAAAATTGACCTAATTGTTCATCCAATGACACAAACACAACTATTGGATGCACAAGATTTGTTAAAAACCCTAATTGGACAAGCATAAGCCTACGGAGGACAAAAATGACATAAATGTTCATCCAATGACACAAAGACACCTTATGGATGTACAAGATTGGTTAAAAACACTAATTGGACAAGATTAAGTGTAGGGAGGACGAAAATGACCTAAATGTTCATCCAACGAGACAAAACACCTATTGGATGCACAAGATTGGTTAGAAACCCTAATTGGACAAGATTACGTTTAGGGAGGACGAAAATGACATAATTGTTCATCCAATGACGCAAAACACCTATTGGATGCACATGATTGGTTAAAAACCCTAATTGGACAAGATTAAGTGTAGGGAGGACGAAAATGACCTAAATGTTCATCGAATGACACAAAACACCTATTGGATGCACAAGATTGGTTAAAAACCCTAATTGGACAAGAATTAGCCTAGGGAGGACGAAAATGACCTAATTGTTCATCCAATGACACAAAAACACCTGTCGGATGCACAAGATTGGTCAGAAACCCTAATTGAACAAGATTAAGTATACGGAGGACGAAAATTACCTAAATGTTCATCCAATGACACAAAACACCTATTGGATGCACAAGATTGCTTAAAAACCCTAATTGGACAAGATTAAGTTTAGGGAGGACGAAAATGACCTAAATGTTCATCCAATGACACAAAACACCTATTGGATGCACAAGATTGCTTAAAAACCCTAATTGGACAAGATTAGGTTTAGGGAGGACGAAAATGACCTAAATGTTCATCCAATGACACAAAACACCTATTGGATGCACAAGATTGGTTAAAAACCCTAATTGGACAAGAATTAGCCTAGGGAGGACGAAAATGACCTAATTGTTCATCAAATGATACAAAAACACCTAATGGATGCACAAGATTAGTTAAAAACCCTAATTGGACAAGAATTAGCCTAGGGAGGACGAAAATGACCTAAATGTTCATCCAATGACACAAAAACACCTAATGGATTCACAAGATTGGTTAAAAACCCTAATTGGACTACATTAAGTGTAGGGAGGACGAAAATGACCTAAATGTCCATCCAATGACACAAAAACACCTATTGGATGCACAAGATTGGTTAAAAACCCTAATTGGACAAGATTAAGTGTAGGGAGGACGTAAATGACCTAAATGTTCATCGAATGACACAAAACACCTATGGGATGCACAAGATTGGTTAGAAAGCTAATTGGACAAGATTATGTTTTGGGAGGACGAAAATGACCTAAATGTTCATCCAATGATACAAAACACCTATTGGATGCACAAGATTGGTTAAAAACCCTTATTGGACAAGAATTAGCCTAGGGAAGAAGAAAATGACCTAAATGTTCATCCAATGACACAAAAACACCTAATGGATTCACAAGATTGGTTAAAAACCCCAAATTGGACTACATTAAGTGTAGGGAGGACGAAAATGACCTAAATGTTCATCCAATGACACAAAAACACCTATTGGATGCACAAGATTGGTTAAAAACCCTAATTGGACAAGATTAAGTGTAGGGAGGACGTAAATGACCTAAATGTTCATCGAATGACACAAAACACCTATTGGATGCACAAGATTGGTTAGAAAGCTAATTGGACAAGATTATGTTTTGGGAGGACGAAAATGACCTAAATGTGCATCCAATGATATAAAACACCTATTGGATGCACAAGATTGGTTAAAAACCCTAACTGGACAAGAATTAGCCTAGGGAGGACGAAAATGACCTAAATGTTCATCCAATGACACAAAAACACCTAATGGATTCACAAGATTGGTTAAAAACCCTAATTGGACTACATTAAGTGTAGGGAGGACGAAAATGACCTAAATGTTCATCCAATGACAAAAAAACACCTATTGGATGCACAAGATTGGTTAAAAACCCTAATTGGACAAGATTAAGTGTAGGGAGGACGTAAATGACCTAAATGTTCATCGAATGACACAAAACACCTATTGGATGCACAAGATTGGTTAGAAAGCTAATTGGACAAGATTATGTTTTGGGAGGACAAAAATGACCTAAATGTTCATCCAATCATACAAAACACCTATTGGATGCACAAGATTGGTTAAAAACCCTAATTGGACAAGAATTAGCCTAGGGAGGACGAAAATGACCTAAATGTTCATCCAATGACACAAAAACACCTAATGGATGCACAAGATTGGTTAAAAACCCTAATTGGACAAGATTAAGTGTAGGGAGGACGTAAATGACCTAAATGTTCATCGAATGACACAAAACACCTATTGGATGCACAAGATTGGTTAGAAAGCTAATTGGACAAGATTATGTTTTGGGAGGACGAAAATGACCTAAATGTTGATCCGATGATACAAAACACCTATTGGATGCACAAGATTGGTTAAAAACCCTAACTGGACAAGAATTAGCCTAGGGAGGACGAAAATGACCTAAATGTTCATCCAATGACACAAAAACACCTAATGGATTCACAAGATTGGTTAAAAACCCTAATTGGACTACATTAAGTGTAGGGAGGACGAAAATGACCTAAATGTTCATCCAATGACACAAAAACACCTATTGGATGCACAAGATTGGTTAAAAACCCTAATTGGACAAGATTAAGTGTAGGGAGGACGAAAATGACCTAAATGTTCATCCAATGATACAAAACACCTATTGGATGCACAAGATTGGTTAAAAACCCTAATTGGACAAGAATTAGCCTAGGGAGGACGAAAATGACCTAAATGTTCATCCAATGACACAAAAACACCTAATGGATGCACAAGAGTGGTTAAAAACCCTAATTGGACTAAATTAAGTGTAGGGAGGACGAAAATGACCTAAATGTTCATCCAACGACACAAAACACCTATTGGATGCACAAGATTGGTTAAAAACCCTAATTGGACAAGAATTTGCCTAGGGAAGACGAAAATGACCTAATTGTTCATCCAATGACACAAACACTACTATTGGATGCACAAGATTTGTTAAAAACCCTAATTGGACAAGCATAAGCCTAGGGAGGACGAAAATGACCTAAATGTTCATCCAATGACACAAAGACACCTTATGGATGTACAAGATTGGTTAAAAACCCTAATTGGACAAGATTAAGTGTAGGGAGGACGAAAATGACCTAAATGTTCATCCAACGAGACAAAACACCTATTGGATGCACAAGATTGGTTAGAAACCCTAATTGGACAAGATTACGTTTAGGGAGGACGAAAATGACATAATTGTTCATCCAATAACGCAAAACACCTATTGGATGCACAAGATTGGTTAAAAACCCTAATTGGACAAGATTAAGTGTAGGGAGGACGAAAATGACCTAAATGTTCATCCAATGATACAAAACACCTATTGGATGCACAAGATTGGTTAAAAACCCTAATTGGACAAGAATTAGCCTAGGGAGGACGAAAATGACCTAAATGTTCATCCAATGACACAAAAACACCTAATGGATGCACAAGATTGGTTAAAAACCCTAATTGGACAAGCATAAGCCTAGGGAGGATGAAAATGACTTAAATGTTCATCCAATAACACAAAAACACCTTATGGATGCACAAGATTGGTTAAAAACCCTAATTGGACTACATTAAGTGTAGGGAGAACGGAAATGACCTAAATGTTCATCCAATGACACAAAACACCTATTGGATGCACAAGATTGGTTAAAAACCCTAATTCGACAAGCATAAGCCTAGGGTGGATGAAAATGACCTAAATGTTCATCCAATGACACAAAAACACCTTATGGATTCACAAGATTGGTTAAAAACCCTTATTGGACAAGATTAAGTGTAGGGAGGACGAAAATGGCCTAAATGTTCATCCAATGACACAAAACACCTATTGGATGCACAAGATTTGTTAGAAACCCTAATTGGACAAGATTAAATTTAGGGAGGACGAAAACGACCTAATTGTTCACCCAATGACACAAAACACCTATTGGATGGACAAGATTGGTTAAAAACCCTAATTGGACAAGAATTAGCCTAGGGAGGACGAAAATGACCTAAATGTTCATCCAATGACACAAAAACACCTAATGGATGCACAAGATTGGTTAAAAACCCTAATTCGACAAGCATAAGCCTAGGGTGGATGAAAATGACCTAAATGTTCATCCAATGACACAAAAACACCTTATGGATGCACAAGCTTGGCTAAAAACACTTATTGGACAAGATTAAGTGTAGGGAGGACGAAAATGGCCTAAATGTTCATCCAATGACACAAAACACCTATTGGATGCACAAGATTTGTTAGAAACCCTAATTGGACAAGATTAAATTTAGGGAGGACGAAAACGACCTAATTGTTCACCCAATGACACAAAACACCTATTGGATGCACAAGATTGGTTAAAAACCCTAATTGGACAAGAATTAGCCTAGGGAGGACGAAAATGACCTAAATGTTCATCCAATGACACAAAACACCTATTGGATGCACAAGATTGGTTAGAAACCCTAATTGGACAAGATTACGTTTAGGGAGGACGAAAATGACCTAAATGTTCATCGAATGATACAAAACACCTATTGGATGCACAAGATTGGTTAAAAACCCTAATTGGACAAGAATTAGCCTAGGGAGGACGAAAATGACCTAAATTTTCATCCAATGACACAAAAACACCTAATGGATGCACAAGATTGGTTAAAAACCCTAATTGGACTAAATTAAGTGTAGGGGGGACGAAAATGACCTAAATGTTCATCCAACGACACAAAACACCTATTGGATGCACAAGATTGGTTAAAAACCCTAATTGGACAATAATTTGCCTAGGGAAGACGAAAATGACCTAATTGTTCATCCAATGACACAAACACAACTATTGGATGCACAAGAATTGTTAAAAACCCTAATTGGACAAGCATAAGCCTAGGGAGGACGAAAATGACCTAAATGTTCATCCAATGACTCAAAGACACCTTATGGATGTACAAGATTGGTTAAAAACCCTAATTGGACAAGATTAAGTGTAGGGAGGACGAAAATGACCTAAATGTTCATCGAATGATACAAAACACCTATTGGATGCACAAGATTGGTTAAAAACCCAAATTGGACAAGAATTAGCCTAGGGAGGACGAAAATGACCTAAATTTTCATCCAATGACACAAAAACACCTAATGGATGCACAAGATTGGTTAAAAACCCTAATTGGACTAAATTAAGTGTAGGGAGGACGAAAATGACCTAAATGTTCATCCAACGACACAAAACACCTATTGGATGCACAAGATTGGTTAAAAACCCTAATTGGACAAGAATTTGCCTAGGGAAGACGAAAATGACCTAATTGTTTATCCAATGACACAAACACTACTATTGGATGCACAAGATTTGTTAAAAACCCTAATTGGACAAGCATAAGCCTAGGGAGGACGAAAATGACCTAAATGTTCATCCAATGACACAAAGACACCTTATGGATGTACAAGATTGGTTAAAAACCCTAATTGGACAAGATTAAGTGTAGGGAGGACGAAAATGACCTAAATGTTCATCCAACGAGACAAAACACCTATTGGATGCACAAGATTGGTTAGAAACCCTAATTGGACAAGATTACGTTTAGGGAGGACGAAAATGACATAATTGTTCATCCAATGACGCAAAACACCTATTGGATGCACATGATTGGTTAAAAACCCTAATTGGACAAGATTAAGTGTAGGGAGGACGAAAATGACCTAAATGTTCATCGAATGATACAAAACACCTATTGGATGCACAAGATTGGTTAAAAACCCTAATTGGACAAGAATTAGCCTAGGGAGGACGAAAATGACCTAAATGTTCATCCAATGACACAAAAACACCTAATGGATGCACAAGATTGGTTAAAAACCCTAATTGGATAAGAATTAGCCTAGGGAGGACGAAAATGACCTAAATGTTCATCCAACGACACAAAAACACCTAATGGATGCACAAGATTGGTTAAAAACCCTAATTGGACTACATTAAGTGTAGGGAGAACAAAAATGACCTAAATGTTCATCTAATGACACAAAAACACCTTATGGATGGACAAGATTGGTTTAAAACACTAATTGGACAAGATTAAGTGTTGGGAGGACGAAAATGACCTAAATGGTCATCCAATGACACAAAACAACTATTGGATGAAGAAGATTGGTTTGAAAACCTAATTGGACAAGATTAAAGTTACGGAGAACGAAAATGACCTAATTGTTCATCCAATAACACAAAACACCTATTGGATGCACAAGATTGGTCAAAAACCCTAATTGGACAAGATTGGTCTAATTGGACAAGAATAAGCCTAGGGAAGATGAAAATGACCTAAATGTTCATCCAATGACACAAAACACCTATTGGATGCACAAGATTGGTTAAAAACCCTAATTGGACAAGAATTAGCCTAGGGAGGACGAAAATGACCTAAATGTTCATCCAATGACACAAAAACACCTAATGGATGCACAAGATTGGTTAAAAACCCTAATTAGACAACTATTAGCCTAGGGACGACGAAAATGACCTAAATGTTCATCCAATGAAACAAAACACCTATTGGATGCATAAGATTGGTTAAAAACCCTAATTGGACTACATTAAGTGTAGGGAGGACGAAAATGACCTAAATGTTCATCCAATGACACAAAACTCCTATTGGATGCACAAGATTGGTTAAAAACCCTAATTGGACAAGAATTAGCCTAGGGAGGACTAAAATGACCTAAATGTTCATCCAATGACACAAAACACCTATTGGATGCACAAGATTGGTTAAAAACCCTAATTGGACAAGAATTAGCCTAGGGAGGACGAAAATGACCTAAATGTTCATCCAATGACACAAAAACACCTAATGGATGCACAAGATTGGTTAAAAACCCTAATTGGACAAGAATTAGCATTGGGAGGGCGAAAATGACCTAATTGTTCATCCAATGACACAAACACACCAATTGGATGCACAAGATTGGTTAGAAACCCTAATTGGACCAGAATAAGCCTAGGGAGATCGAAAATGACCTAATTGTTCATCCAATGACACAAACACAACTATTGGATGCACAAGATTGGTTAGAAACCCTAATTGGACAAGATTAAGTGTAGGGAGGACGAAAATGACCTAAATGTTCATCCAATGACACAAAACACCTATTGGATGCACAAGATTGGTTAGAAACCCTAATTGGACAAGATTAAGTTTAGGGAGGACCAAAATGACCTAATTGTTCATCCAATGACACAAAACTCCTATTGGATGCACAAGATTGGTTAAATACCCTAATTGGACAAGATTAAGTGTAGGGAGGACGAAAATGACATAAATGTTCATCCAATGACACAAAACACCTATTGGATGCACAAGATTGGTTAAAAACCCTAATTGGACAAGAATTAGCCTAGGGAGGACGAAAATGACCTAAATGTTCATCCAATGACACAAAACACCTATTAGATGCACAAGATTGGTTAAAAACCCTAATTGGACAAGAATTAGCCTAGGGAGGACGAAAATGACCTAAATGTTCATCCAATGACACAAAACACCTATTGGATGCACAAGATTGGTTAGAAACCCTAATTGGACAAGATTACGTTTAGGGAGGACGAAAATGACCTAAATGTTCATCGAATGATACAAAACACCTATTGGATGCACAAGATTGGTTAAAAACCCTAATTGGACAAGAATTAGCCTAGGGAGGACGAAAATGACCTAAATTTTCATCCAATGACACAAAAACACCTAATGGATGCACAAGATTGGTTAAAAACCCTAATTGGACTAAATTAAGTGTAGGGAGGACGAAAATGACCTAAATGTTCATCCAACGACACAAAACACCTACTGGATGCACAAGAGTGGTTAAAAACCCTAATTGGACAAGAATTAGCCTAGGGAAGACGAAAATGACCTAATTGTTCATCCAATGACACAAACACAACTATTGGATGCACAAGATTTGTTAAAAACCCTAATTGGACAAGCATAAGCCTACGGAGGACAAAAATGACATAAATGTTCATCCAATGACACAAAGACACCTTATGGATGTACAAGATTGGTTAAAAACACTAATTGGACAAGATTAAGTGTAGGGAGGACGAAAATGACCTAAATGTTCATCCAACGAGACAAAACACCTATTGGATGCACAAGATTGGTTAGAAACCCTAATTGGACAAGATTAAGTTTAGGGAGGACGAAAATGACATAATTGTTCATCCAATGACGCAAAACACCTATTGGATGCACATGATTGGTTAAAAACCCTAATTGGACAAGATTAAGTGTAGGGAGGACGAAAATGACCTAAATGTTCATCGAATGATACAAAACACCTATTGGATGCACAAGATTGGTTAAAAACCCTAATTGGACAAGAATTAGCCTAGGGAGGACGAAAATGACCTAAATTTTCATCCAATGACACAAAAACACCTAATGGATGCACAAGATTGGTTAAAAACCCTAATTGGACAAAATTAAGTGTAGGGAGGACGAAAATGACCTAAATGTTCATCCAACGACACAAAACACCTATTGGATGCACAAGATTGGTTAAAAACCCTAATTGGACAAGAATTTGCCTAGGGAAGACGAAAATGACCTAATTGTTCACCCAATGACACAAACACAACTATTGGATGCACAAGATTTGTTAAAAACCCTAATTGGACAAGCATAAGCCTAGGGAGGAAGAAAATGACCTAAATGTTCATCCAATGACACAAAGACACCTTATGGATGTACAAGATTGGTTAAAAACACTAATTGGACAAGATTAAGTGTAGAAAGGACGAAAATGACCTAAATGTTCATCCAACAAGACAAAACACCTATTGGATGCACAAGATTGGTTAGAAACCCTAATTGGACAAGATTACGTTTAGGGAGGACGAAAATGACCTAATTGTTCATCCAATGACGCAAAACACCTATTGGATGCACAAGATTGGTTAAAAACCCTAATTGGACAAGATTAAGTGTAGGGAGGACGAAAATGACCTAAATGTTCATCCAATGATACAAAAACACCTAATGGATGCACAAGATTGGTTAAGAACCCTAATTGGACAAGATTAAGTGTAGGGAGGACGTAAATGACCTAAATGTTCATCCAATGACACAAAAACGCCTATAGGATGCATAAGATTGGTTAAAAACCCTAATTGGACAAGATTAAGTGTAGGTAGGACGAAAATGACCTAAATATTCATCCAATGAGACAAACACAACTATTGGATGCACAAGATTGGTTAGAAACCCTAATTGGACAAGCATAAGCCTAGGGAGGATGAAAATGATCTAAATGTTCATCCAATGACACACAAACACCTAATGAATGCACAAGATTGGTTAAAAACCGTAATTGGACAAGATTAAGTGTAGGGAGGACGAAAACGACCTAAATGTTCATCCAACGAGACAAAACACCTATTGGATGCACAAGATTGGTTAGAAACCCTAATTGGACAAGATTACGTTTAGGGAGGACGAAAATAACCTAATTGTTCATCCAATGACGCAAAACACCTATTGGATGCACAAGATTGGTTAAAAACCCTAATTGGACAAGAATTAGCCTAGGGAGGACGAAAATGACCTAAATGTTCATCCAATGACACAAAAACACCTAATGGATGCACAAGATTGGTTAAAAACCCTAATTGGACTAAATTAATGGTAGGGAGGACGAAAATGACCTAAATGTTCATCCAACGACACAAAACACCTATTGGATGCACAGGATTGGTTAAAAACCGTAATTGGACAAGATTAAGTGTAGGGAGGACGCAAATGACCTAAATGTTCATCCAACGAGACAAAACACCTATTGGATGCACAAGATTGGTTAGAAACCCTAATTGGACAAGATTACGTTTAGGGAGGACGAAAATAACCTAATTGTTCATCCAATGACGCAAAACACCTATTGGATGCACAAGATTGGTTAAAAACCCTAATTGGACAAGATTAAGTATAGGGAGGACGAAAATGACCTAAATGTTCATCGAATGATACAAAACACCTTTTGGATGCACAAGATTGGTTAAAAACCCTAATTGGACAAGAATTAGCCTAGGGAGGACGAAAATGACCTAAATTTTCATCCAATGACACAAAAACACCTAATGGATGCACAAGATTGGTTAAAAACCCTAATTGGACTAAATTAAGTGTAGGGGGGACGAAAATGACCTAAATGTTCATCCAACGACACAAAACACCTATTGGATGCACAAGATTGGTTAAAAACCCTAATTGGACAAGAATTTGCCTAGGGAAGACGAAAATGACCTAATTGTTCATCCAATGACACAAACACAACTATTGGATGCACAAGAATTGTTAAAAACCCTAATTGGACAAGCATAAGCCTAGGGAGGACGAAAATGACCTAAATGTTCATCCAATGACTCAAAGACACCTTATGGATGTACAACATTGGTTAAAAACCCTAATTGGACAAGATTAAGTGTAGGGAGGACGAAAATGACCTAAATGTTCATCCAACGAGACAAAACACCTATTGGATGCACAAGATTGGTTAGAAACCCTAATTGGACAAGATTACATTTAGGGAGGACGAAAAGGACATAATTGTTCATCCAATGACGCAAAACACCTATTGGATGCACAAGATTGGTTAAAAACCCTAATTGGACAAGATTAAGTGTAGGGAGGACGAAAATGACGTAAATGTTCATCCAATGATACAAAACACCTATTGGATGCACAAGATTGGTTAAAAACCCTAATTGGACAAGAATTAGCCTAGGGAGGACGAAAATGACCTAAATGTTCATCCAATGACACAAAAACACCTAATGGATGCACAAGATTGGTTAAAAACCCTAATTGGACTAAATTAAGTGTAGGGAGGACGAAAATGACCTAAATGTTCATCCAACGACACAAAACACCTACAGGATGCACAAGAGTGGTTAAAAACCCTAATTGGACAAGATTTAGCCTAGGGAAGACGAAAATGACCTAATTGTTCATCCAATGACACAAACACAACTATTGGATGCACAAGATTTGTTAAAAACCCTAATTGGACAAGCATAAGCCTACGGAGGACAAAAATGACATAAATGTTCATCCAATGACACAAAGACACCTTATGGATGTACAAGATTGGTTAAAAACACTAATTGGACAAGATTAAGTGTAGGGAGGACGAAAATGACCTAAATGTTCATCCAACGAGACAAAACACCTATTCGATGCACAAGATTGGCTAGAAACCCTAATTGGACAAGATTACGTTTAGGGAGGACGAAAATGACCTAATTGTTCATCCAATGACGCAAAACACCTATTGGATGCACAAGATTGGTTAAAAACCCTAATTGGACAAGATTAAGTGTAGGGAGGACGAAAATGACCTAAATGTTCATCCAATGATACAAAACACCTATTGGATGCCCAAGATTGGTTAAAAACCCTAATTGGACAAGAATTAGCCTAGGGAGGACGAAAATGACCTAAATGTTCATCCAATGAAACAAAAAAACCAAATGGATTCACAAGATTAGTTAAAAACCCTAATTGGACAAGAATTAGCCTAGGGAGGACGAAAATGACCTCAATGTTCGTCCAATGACACAAAAACACCTAATGGATTCACAAGATTGGTTAAAAACCCTAATTGGACAAGAATTAGCCTAGGGAGGACGAAAATGACCTAATTGTTCATCAAATGATACAAAAACACCTAATGGATGCACAAGATTAGTTAAAAACCCTAATTGGACAAGAATTAGCCTAGGGAGGACGAAAATGACCTAAATGTTCATCCAATGACACAAAAACACCTAATGGATGCACAAGATTGGTTAAAAACCCTAATTGGACTACATTAAGTGTAGGGAGGACGAAAATGACCTAAATGTTCATCCAATGACACAAAAACACCTATTGGATGCACAAGATTGGTTAAAAACCCTAATTGGACAAGATTAAGTGTAGGGAGGACGTAAATGACCTAAATGTTCATCGAATGACACAAAACACCTATTGGATGCACAAGATTGGTTAGAAAGCTAATTGGACAAGATTATGTTTTGGGAGGACGAAAATGACCTAAATGTTCATCCAATGATACAAAACACCTATTGGATGCACAAGATTGGTTAAAAACCCTAATTGGACAAGAATTAGCCTAAGGAGGAAGAAAATGACCTAAATGTTCATCCAATGACACAAAAACACCTAATGGATTCACAAGATTGGTTAAAAACCCTAATTGGACTACATTAAGTGTAGGGAGGACGAAAATGACCTAAATGTTCATCCAATGACACAAAAACACCTATTGGATGCACAAGATTGGTTAAAAACCCTAATTGGACAAGATTAAGTGTAGGGAGGACGTAAATGACCTAAATGTTCATCGAATGACACAAAACACCTATTGGATGCACAAGATTGGTTAGAAAGCTAATTGGACAAGATTATGTTTTGGGAGGACGAAAATGACCTAAATGTTCATCCAATGATATAAAACACCTATTGGATTCACAAGATTGGTTAAAAACCCTAATTGGACAAGAATTAGCCTAGGGAGGACGAAAATGACCTAAATGTTCATCCAATGACACAAAAACACCTAATGGATTCACAAGATTGGTTAAAAACCCTAATTGGACTACATTAAGTGTAGGGAGGATGAAAATGACCTAAATGTTCATCCAATGACACAAAAACACCTATTGGATGCACAAGATTGGTTAAAAACCCTAATTGGACAAGATTAAGTGTAGGGAGGACGTAAATGACCTAAATGTTCATCGAATGACACAAAACACCTATTGGATGCACAAGATTAGTTAGAAAGCTAATTGGACAAGATTATGTTTTGGGAGGACGAAAATGACCTAAATGTTCATCCAATGATTCAAAACACCTATTGGATGCACAAGATTGGTTAAAAACCCTAATTGGACAAGAATTAGCCTAGGGAGGACGAAAATGACCTAAATGTTCATACATTGACACAAAAACACCTAATGGTTGCACAAGATTGGTTAAAAACCCTAATTGGACTACATTAAGTGTAGGGAGGACGAAAATTACCTAAATGTTCATCCAATGACACAAAACACCTATTGGATGCACAAGATTGGTTAAAAACCCTAATTGGACAAGAATTAGCCTAGGGAGGACGAAAATAACCTAATTGTTCATCGAATGACACAAACACACCTATTGGATGCACAAGATTGGTTAGAAACCCTAATTGGACAAGCATAAGCCTAGGGTGGATGAAAATGACCTAAATGTTCCTCCAATGACACAAAAACACCTTATGGATGCACAAGATTAATTAAAAACCCTAATTGGACAAGATTAAATGTAGAGTGGACGAAAATGACCTAAATGTTCATCCAATGACACAAAACACTTATTGGATGCACAAGATTGGTTAAAAACCCTAATTGGACAAGAATTAGTCTAGGGAGGACGAAAATGACCTAAATGTTCATCAAATGATACAAAAACACCTAATGGATGCACAAGATTAGTTAAAAACCCTAATTGGACAAGAATTAGCCTAGGGAGGACGAAAATGACCTAAATGTTCATCCAATGACACAAAAACACCTAATGGATTCACAAGATTGGTTAAAAACCCTAATTGGACTACATTAAGTGTAGGGAGGACGAAAATGACCTAAATGTTCATCCAATGACACAAAAACAGCTATTGGATGCACAAGATTGGTTAAAAACCCTAATTGGACAAGATTAAGTGTAGGGAGGACGTAAATGACCTAAATGTTCATCGAATGACACAAAACACCTATTGGATGCACAAGATTGGTTAGAAAGCTAATTGGACAAGATTATGTTTTGGGAGGACGAAAATGACCTAAATGTGCATCCAATGATATAAAACACCTATTGGATGCACAAGATTGGTTAAAAACCCTAACTGGACAAGAATTAGCCTAGGGAGGACGAAAATGACCTAAATGTTCATCCAATGACACAAAAACACCTAATGGATTCACAAGATTGGTTAAAAACCCTAATTGGACTACATTAAGTGTAGGGAGGACGAAAATGACCTAAATGTTCATCCAATGACAAAAAAACACCTATTGGATGCACAAGATTGGTTAAAAACCCTAATTGGACAAGATTAAGTGTAGGGAGGACGTAAATGACCTAAATGTTCATCGAATGACACAAAACACCTATTGGATGCACAAGATTGGTTAGAAAGCTAATTGGACAAGATTATGTTTTGGGAGGACGAAAATGACCTAAATGTTCATCCGATGATACAAAACACCTATTGGATGCACAAGATTGGTTAAAAACCCTAATTGGACAAGAATTAGCCTAGGGAGGACGAAAATGAACTAAATATTCATCCAATGACACAAAAAAACCTTATGGATGCACAAAATTGGTTAAAAACCCTAATTGGACAAGATTAAGTGTAGGGTGGACGAAGATGGCCTAAATGTTCATCCAATGACACAAAACACCTGTTGGATGCACAAGATTGGCTAAAAACCCTAATTGGACAAGAATTAGCCTAAGGAGGACGAAAATGACCTAAATGTTCATCCAATGATACAAAAACACCTAATGGATGCACAAGATTGGTTAAGAACCCTAATTGGACAAGATTAAGTGTAGGGAGGACGTAAATGACCTAAATGTTCATCCAATGACACAAAAACACCTATAGGATGCATAAGATTGGTTAAAAACCCTAATTGGACAAGATTAAGTGTAGGTAGGACGAAAATGACACAAACACAACTATTGGATGCACAAGATTGGTTAGAAACCCTAATTGGACAAGCATAAGCCTAGGGAGGATGAAAATGATCTAAATGTTCATCCAATGACACACAAACACCTAATGAATGCACAAGATTGGTTAAAAACCGTAATTGGACAAGATTAAGTGTAGGGAGGACGAAAATGACCTAAATGTTCATCCAACGAGACAAAACACCTATTGGATGCATAAGATTGGTTAAAAACCCTAATTGGACAAGATTAAGTGTAGGTAGGACGAAAATGACCTAAATATTCATCCAATGACACAAACACAACTATTGGATGCACAAGATTGGTTAGAAACCCTAATTGGACAAGCATAAGCCTAGGGAGGATGAAAATGATCTAAATGTTCATCCAATGACACAAAAACACCTAATGAATGCACCAGATTGGTTAAAAACCGTAATTGGACAAGACTAAGTGTAGGGAGGACGAAAATAAACTAAATGTTCCTCCAATGACACAAAACACCTATTAGATGCACAAAATTGGTTAAAAACCGTAACTGGACAAGATTAAGTTTAAGGAGGACGAAAATGACCTAATTGTTCATTCAATGACACAAAACACCTATTGGATGTACAAGATTGGTTAGAAAGCTAATTGGACAAGATTAAGTTTTGGGAGGACGAAAATGACCTAATTGTTCATCCAATGACACAAAACACCTATTGGATGCACAAGATGGGTTAAAAACCCTAATTGGACAAGAATTATCCTAGGGAGGACGAAAATGACCTAAATGTTCATCCAATGACAAAAAAAAACCTTATTGATGCACAAGATTGGTTAAAAACCAAAATTGGACAAGATTAAGTGTAGGGAGGACGAAAATGGCCTAAATTTTCGTCCTATGACACAAAACACCTGTTCGATGCACAAGATTGGCTAAAAACCCTAATTGGACATGAATTAGCTTAGGGAAGACGAAAATGACCTAAATGTTCATCGAATGACAAAAAAAACACCAAATGCATGCACAAGATTGGTTAAAAACCCTAATTGGACAAGAATTAGCCTAGGGAGGACGAAAATGACCTATAAGTTCATCCAATGACACAAAAACACCTAATGGATGCACAAGATTGGTTAAAAACCCTAATTGGACTAAATTAAGTGTAGGGAGGACGAAAATGACCTAAATGTTCATGCAACGACACAAAACACCTATTGGATGCACAAGATTGGTTAAAAACCCTAATTGGACAAGAATTTGCCAAGGGAAGACGAAAATGACCTAATTGTTCACCCAATGACACAAACACAACTATTGGATGCACAAGATTTGTTAAAAACCCTAATTGGACAAGCATAAGCCTAGGGAGGAAGAAAATGACCTAAATGTTCATCCAATGACACAAAGACACCTTATGGATGTACAAGATTGGTTAAAAACACTAATTGGACAAGATTAAGTGTAGGGAGGACGAAAATGACCTAAATGTTCATCCAACGAGACAAAACACCTATTGGATGCACAAGATTGGTTAAAAACCCTAATTGGACAAGAATTAGCCTAGGGAGGACGAAAATGACCTAAATTTTCATCCAATGACACAAAAACACCTAATGGATGCACAAGATTGGTTAAAAACCCTAATTGGACTAAATTAAGTGTAGGGAGGACGAAAATGACCTAAATGTTCATCCAACGACATGAAACACCTACTGGATGCACAAGAGTGGTTAAAAACCCTAATTGGACAAGAATTAGCCTAGGGAAGACGAAAATGACCTAATTGTTCATCCAATGACACAAACACAACTATTGGATGCACAAGATTTGTTAAAAACCCTAATTGGACAAGCATAAGCCTACGGAGGACAAAAATGACATAAATGTTCATCCAATGACACAAAGACACCTTATGGATGTACAAGATTGGTTAAAAACACTAATTGGACAAGATTAAGTGTAGGGAGGACGAAAATGACCTAAATGTTCATCCAACGAGACAAAACACCTATTGGATGCACAAGATTGGTTAGAAACCCTAATTGGACAAGATTACTTTTAGGGAGGACGAAAATGACCTAATTGTTCATCCAATGACGCAAAACACCTATTTGGTTAAAAACCCTAATTGGACAAGATTAAGTGTAGGGAGGACGAAAATGACCTAAATGTTCATCCAATGATACAAAACACCTATTGGATGCCCAAGATTGGTTAAAAACCCTAATTGGACAAGAATTAGCCTAGGGAGGACGAAAATGACCTAAATGTTCATCCAATGAAACAAAAAAACCTAATGGATTCACAAGATTAGTTAAAAACCCTAATTGGACAAGAATTAGCCTAGGGAGGACGAAAATGACCTAAATGTTCGTCCAATGACACAAAAACACCTAATGGATTCACAAGATTGGTTAAAAACCCTAATTGGACAAGAAATAGCCTAGGGAGGACGAAAATGACCTAATTGTTCATCAAATGATACAAAAAGACCTAATGGATGCACAAGATTAGTTAAAAACCCTAATTGGACAAGAATTAGCCTAGGGAGGACGAAAATGACCTAAATGTTCATCCAATGACACAAAAACACCTAATGGATTCACAAGATTGGTTAAAAACCCTAATTGGACTACATTAAGTGTAGGGAGGACGAAAATGACCTAAATGTTCATCCAATGACACAAAAACAGCTATTGGATGCACAAGATTGGTTAAAAACCCTAATTGGACAAGATTAAGTGTAGGGAGGACGTAAATGATCTAAATGTTCATCGAATGACACAAAACACCTATTGGATGCACAAGATTGGTTAGAAAGCTAATTGGACAAGATTATGTTTTGGGAGGACGAAAATGACCTAAATGTTCATCCAATGATATAAAACACCTATTGGATTCACAAGATTGGTTAAAAACCCTAATTGGACAAGAATTAGCCTAGGGAGGACGAAAATGACCTAAATGTTCATCCAATGACACAAAAACACCTAATGGATTCACAAGATTGGTTAAAAACCCTAATTGGACTACATTAAGTGTAGGGAGGACGAAAATGACCTAAATGTTCATCCAATGACACAAAACACCTATTGGATGCACAAGATTGGTTAAAAACCCTAATTGGACAAGAATTAGCCTAGGGAGGATGAAAATAACCTAATTGTTCATCCAATAACACAAACACACCTATTGGATGCACAAGATTGGTTAGAAACCCTAATTGGACAAGAATAAGCCTAAGGAGGTCGAAAATGACCTAATTGTTCATCCAATAACACAAAAACACCTAATGGATTCACAAGATTGGTTAAAAACCCTAATTGGACTACATTAAGTGTAGGGAGGACGAAAATGACCTAAATGTTCATCCAATGACACAAAAACACCTATTGGATGCACAAGATTGGTTAAAAACCCTAATTGGACAAGATTAAGTGTAGGGAGGACGTAAATGACCTAAATGTTCATCGAATGACACAAAACACCTATTGGATGCACAAGATTGGTTAGAAAGCTAATTGGACAAGATTATGTTTTGGGAGGACGAAAATGACCTAAATGTTCATCCAATGATACAAAACACCTATTGGATGCACAAGATTGGTTAAAAACCCTAATTGGACAAGAATTAGCCTAAGGAGGAAGAAAATGACCTAAATGTTCATCCAATGACACAAAAACACCTAATGGATTCACAAGATTGGTTAAAAACCCTAATTGGACTACATTAAGTGTAGGGAGGACGAAAATGACCTAAATGTTCATCCAATGACACAAAAACACCTATTGGATGCACAAGATTGGTTAAAAACCCTAATTGGACAAGATTAAGTGTAGGGAGGACGTAAATGACCTAAATGTTCATCGAATGACACAAAACACCTATTGGATGCACAAGATTGGTTAGAAAGCTAATTGGACAAGATTATGTTTTGGGAGGACGAAAATGACCTAAATGTTCATCCAATGATATAAAACACCTATTGGATGCACAAGATTGGTTAAAAACCCTAATTGGACACAAATTAGCCTAGGGAGGACGAAAATGACCTAAATGTTCATCCAATGACACAAAAACACCTAATGGATTCACAAGATTGGTTAAAAACCCTAATTGGACTACATTAAGTGTAGGGAGGACGAAAATGACCTAAATGTTCATCCAATGACAAAAAAACACCTATTGGATGCACAAGATTGGTTAAAAACCCTAATTGGACAAGATTAAGTGTAGGGAGGACGTAAATGACCTAAATGTTCATCGAATGACACAAAACACCTATTGGATGCACAAGATTGGTTAGAAAGCTAATTGGACAAGATTATGTTTTGGGAGGATGAAAATGACCTAAATGTTCATCCAATGATACAAAACACCTATTGGATGCACAAGATTGGTTAAACACCCTAATTGGACAAGAATTAGCCTAGGGAGGAAGAAAATGACCTAAATGTTCATCCAATGACACAAAAACACCTAATGGATTCACAAGATTGGTTAAAAACCCTAGTTGGACTACATTAAGTGTAGGGAGGACGAAAATGACCTAAATGTTCATCCAATGACACAAAACACCTATTGGATGCACAAGATTGGTTAAAAACCCTAATTGGACAAGATTAAGTGTAGGGAGGACGTAAATGACCTAAATGTTCATCGAATGACACAAAACACCTATTGGATGCACAAGATTGGTTAGAAAGCTAATTGGACAAGATTATGTTTTGGGAGGACGAAAATGACCTAAATGTTGATCCGATGATACAAAACACCTATTGGATGCACAAGATTGGTTAAAAACCCTAACTGGACAAGAATTAGCCTAGGGAGGACGAAAATGACCTAAATGTTCATCCAATGACACAAAAACACCTAATGGATTCACAAGATTGGTTAAAAACCCTAATTGGACTACATTAAGTGTAGGGAGGACGAAAATGACCTAAATGTTCATCCAATGACAAAAAAACACCTATTGGATGCACAAGATTGGTTAAAAACCCTAATTGGACAAGATTAAGTGTAGGGAGGACGTAAATAACCTAAATGTTCATCGAATGACACAAAACACCTATTGGATGCACAAGATTGGTTAGAAAGCTAATTGGACAAGATTATGTTTTGGGAGGACGAAAATGACCTAAATGTTCATCCGATGATACAAAACACCTATTGGATGCACAAGATTGGTTAAAAACCCTAATTGGACAAGAATTAGCCTAGGGAGGACGAAAATGACCTAAATATTCATCCAATGACACAAAAAAACCTTATGGATGCACAAGATTGGTTAAAAACCCTAATTGGACAAGATTAAGTGTAGGGTGGACGAAGATGGCCTAAATGTTCATCCAATGACACAAAACACCTGTTGGATGCACAAGATTGGCTAAAAACCCTAATTGGACAAGAATTAGCCTAAGGAGGACGAAAATGACCTAAATGTTCATACAATGATACAAAAACACCTAATGGATGCACAAGATTGGTTAAGAACCCTAATTGGACAAGATTAACTGTAGGGAGGACGTAAATGACCTAAATGTTCATCCAATGACACAAAAACACCTATAGGATGCATAAGATTGGTTAAAAACCCTAATTGGACAAGATTAAGTGTAGGTAGGACGAAAATAACCTAAATATTCATCCAATGACACAAACACAACTATTGGATGCACAAGATTGGTTAGAAACCCTAATTGGACAAGCATAAGCCTAGGGAGGATGAAAATGATCTAAATGTTCATCCAATGACACACAAACACCTAATGAATGCACAAGATTGGTTAAAAACCGTAATTGGACAAGATTAAGTGTAGGGAGGACGAAAATGACCTAAATGTTCATCCAACGAGACAAAACACCTGTTCGATGCGAAAGATTGGCTAAAAACCCTAATTGGACATGAATTAGCTTAGGGAAGACGAAAATGACCTAAATGTTCATCGAATGACAAAAAAAACACCTAATGCATGCACAAGATTGGTTAAAAACCCTAATTGGACAAGAATTAGCCTAGGGAGGACGAAAATGACCTATAAGTTCATCCAATGACACAAAAACACCTAATGGATGCACAAGATTGGTTAAAAACCCTAATTGGACTAAATTAAGTGTAGGGAGGACGAAAATGACCTAAATGTTCATGCAACGACACAAAACACCTATTGGATGCACAAGATTGGTTAAAAACCCTAATTGGACAAGAATTTGCCAAGGGAAGACGAAAATGACCTAATTGTTCACCCAATGACACAAACACAACTATTGGATGCACAAGATTTGTTAAAAACCCTAATTGGACAAGCATAAGCCTAGGGAGGAAGAAAATGACCTAAATGTTCATCCAATGACACAAAGACACCTTATGGATGTACAAGATTGGTTAAAAACACTAATTGGACAAGATTAAGTGTAGGGAGGACGAAAATGACCTAAATGTTCATCCAACAAGACAAAACACCTATTGGATGCACAAGATTGGTTAGAAACCCTAATTGGACAAGATTACGTTTAGGGAGGACGAAAATGACCTAATTGTTCATCCAATGACGCAAAACACCTATTGGATGCACAAGATTGGTTAAAAACCCTAATTGGACAAGATTAAGTGTAGGGAGGACGAAAATGACCTAAATGTTCATCCAATGATACAAAAACACCTAATGGATGCACAAGATTGGTTAAGAACCCTAATTGGACAAGATTAAGTGTAGGGAGGACGTAAATGACCTAAATGTTCATCCAGTGACACAAAAACGCCTATAGGATGCATAAGATTGGTTAAAAACCCTAATTGGACAAGAGTAAGTGTAGGTAGGACGAAAATGACCTAAATATTCATCCAATGACACAAACACAACTATTGGATGCACAAGATTGGTTAGAAACCCTAATTGGACAAGCATAAGCCTAGGGAGGATGAAAATGATCTAAATGTTCATCCAATGACACACAAACACCTAATGAATGCACAAGATTGGTTAAAAACCGTAATTGGACAAGATTAAGTGTAGGGAGGACGAAAACGACCTAAATGTTCATCCAACGAGACAAAACACCTATTGGATGCACAAGATTGGTTAGAAACCCTAATTGGACAAGATTACGTTTAGGGAGGACGAAAATAACCTAATTGTTCATCCAATGACGCAAAACACCTATTGGATGCACAAGATTGGTTAAAAACCCTAATTGGACAAGATTAAGTGTAGGGAGGACGAAAATGACCTAAATGTTCATCGAATGATACAAAACACCTATTGGATGCACAAGATTGGTTAAAAACCCTAATTGGACAAGAATTAGCCTAGGGAGGACGAAAATGACCTAAATTTTCATCCAATGACACAAAAACACCTAATGGATGCACAAGATTGGTTAAAAACCCTAATTGGACTAAATTAAGTGTAGGGAGGACGAAAATGACCTAAATGTTCATCCAACGAGACAAAACACCTATTGGATGCACAAGATTGGTTAGAAACCCTAATTGGACAAGATTACGTTTAGGGAGGACGAAAATAACCTAATTGATCATCCAATGACGCAAAACACCTATTGGATGCACAAGATTGGTTAAAAACCCTAATTGGACAAGATTAAGTGTAGGGAGGACGAAAATGACCTAAATGTTCATCGAATGATACAAAACACCTATTGGATGCACAAGATTGGTTAAAAACCCTAATTGGACAAGAATTAGCCTAGGGAGGACGAAAATGACCTAAATTTTCATCCAATGACACAAAAACACCTAATGGATGCACAAGATTGGTTAAAAACCGTAATTGGACAAGATTAAGTGTAGGGAGGACGAAAATGACCTAAATGTTCATCCAACGAGACAAAACACCTATTGGATGCACAAGATTGGTTAGAAACCCTAATTGGACAAGATTACGTTTAGGGAGGACGAAAATAACCTAATTGTTCATCCAATGACGCAAAACACCTATTGGATGCACAAGATTGGTTAAAAACCCTAATTGGACAAGATTAAGTGTAGGTAGGACGAAAATGACCTAAATATTCATCCAATGACACAAACACAACTATTGGATGCACAAGATTGGTTAGAAACCCTAATTGGACAAGCATAAGCCTAGGGAGGATGAAAATGATCTAAATGTTCATCCAATGACACAAAAACACCTAATGAATGCACAAGATTGGCTAAAAACCGTAATTGGACAAGATTAAGTGTAGGGAGGACGAAAATGACCTAAATGTTCATCCAACGAGACAAAACACCTATTGGATGCACAAAATTGGTTAGAAACCCTAATTGGACAAGATTACGTTTAGGGAGGACGAAAATGACCTAATTGTTCATCCAACGACGCAAAACACCTATTGGATGCACAAGATTGGTTAAAAACCCTAATTGGACAAGATTAAGTGTAGGGAGGACGAAAATGACCTAAATGTTCATCCAACGACACAAAACACCTATTGGATGCACAAGATTGGTTAAAAACCCTAATTGGACAAGAATTTGCCTAGGGAAGACGAAAATGACCTAATTGTTCATCCAATGACACAAACACTACTATTGGATGCACAAGATTTGTTAAAAACCCTAATTGGACAAGCATAAGCCTAGGGAGGACGAAAATGACCTAAATGTTCATCCAATGACACAAAGACACCTTATGGATGTACAAGATTGGTTAAAAACCCTAATTGGACAAGATTAAGTGTAGGGAGGACGAAAATGACCTAAATGTTCATCCAACGACACAAAACACCTATTGGATGCACAAGATTGGTTAGAAACCCTAATTGGACAAGATTACGTTTAGGGAGGACGAAAATGACCTAATTGTTCATCCAATGACGCAAAACACCTATTGGATGCACAAGATTGGTTAAAAACCCTAATTGGACAAGATTAAGTGTAGGGAGGACGAAAATGACCTAAATGTTCATCCAATGATACAAAACACCTATTGGATGCCCAAGATTGGTTAAAAACCCTAATTGGACAAGAATTAGCCTAGGGAGGACGAAAATGACCTAAATGTTCATCCAATGAAACAAAAAAACCTAATGGATTCACAAGATTAGTTAAAAACCCTAATTGGACAAGAATTAGCCTAGGGAGGACGAAAATGACCTAAATGTTCGTCCAATGACACAAAAACACCTAATGGATTCACAAGATTGGTTAAAAACACTAATTAGACAAGAATTAGCCTAGGGAGGACGAAAATGACCTAATTGTTCATCAAATGATACAAAAACACCTAATGGATGCACAAGATTAGTTAAAAACCCTAATTGGACAAGAATTAGCCTAGGGAGGACGAAAATGACCTAAATGTTCATCCAATGACACAAAAACACCTAATGGATTCACAAGATTGGTTAAAAACTCTAATTGGACTACATTAAGTGTAGGGAGGACGAAAATGACCTAAATGTTCATCCAATGACACAAAAACAGCTATTGGATGCACAAGATTGGTTAAAAACCCTAATTGGACAAGATTAAGTGTAGGGAGGACGTAAATGACCTAAATGTTCATCGAATGACACAAAACACCTATTGGATGTACAAGATTGGTTAGAAAGCTAATTGGACAAGATTATGTTTTGGGAGGACGAAAATGACCTAAATGTTCATCCAATGATATAAAACACCTATTGGATGCACAAGATTGGTTAAAAACCCTAATTGGACAAGAATTAGCCTAGGGAGGACGAAAATGACCTAAATGTTCATCCAATGACACAAAAACACCTAATGGATTCACAAGATTGGTTAAAAACCCTAATTGGACTACATTAAGTTTAGGGAGGACGAAAATGACCTAAATGTTCATCCAATGACACAAAAACACCTATTGGATGCACAAGATTGGTTAAAAACCCTAATTGGACAAGATTAAGTGTAGGGAGGACGTAAAGGACCTAAATGTTCATCGCATGATACAAAACACCTATTGGATGCACAAGATTGGTTAGAAAGCTAAATGGACAAGATTATGTTTTGGGAGGACGAAAATGACCTAAATGTTCATCCAATGATACAAAACACCTATTGGATGCACAAGATTGGTTAAAAACCCTAATTGGACAAGAATTAGCCTAGGGAAGATGAAAATGACCAAAATGTTCATTCAATGACACAAAACACCTGTTGGATGCACAAGATTGGCTAAAAACCCTAATTGGACAAGATTAAGTGTAGGGAGGACGTAAATGACCTAAATGTTCATCGAATGACACAAAACACCTATTGGATGCACAAGATTGGTTAGAAAGCTAATTGGACAAGATTATGTTTTGGGAGGACGAAAATGACCTAAATGTTGATCCGATGATACAAAACACCTATTGGATGCACAAGATTGGTTAAAAACCCTAACTGGACAAGAATTAGCCTAGGGAGGACGAAAATGACCTAAATGTTCATCCAATGACACAAAAACACCTAATGGATTCACAAGATTGGTTAAAAACCCTAATTGGACTACATTAAGTGTAGGGAGGACGAAAATGACCTAAATGTTCATCCAATGACACAAAAACAGCTATTGGATGCACAAGATTGGTTAAAAACCCTAATTGGACAAGATTAAGTGTAGGGAGGACGTAAATGACCTAAATGTTCATCGAATGACACAAAACACCTATTGGATGCACAAGATTGGTTAGAAAGCTAATTGGACAAGATTATGTTTTGGGAGGACGAAAATGACCTAAATGTTCATCCAATGATATAAAACACCTATTGGATGCACAAGATTGGTTAAAAACCCTAATTGGACACAAATTAGCCTAGGGAGGACGAAAATGACCTAAATGTTCATCCAATGACACAAAAACACCTAATGGATTCACAAGATTGGTTAAAAACCCTAATTGGACTACATTAAGTGTAGGGAGGACGAAAATGACCTAAATGTTCATCCAATGACAAAAAAACACCTATTGGATGCACAAGATTGGTTAAAAACCCTAATTGGACAAGATTAAGTGTAGGGAGGACGTAAATGACCTAAATGTTCATCGAATGACACAAAACACCTATTGGATGCACAAGATTGGTTAGAAAGCTAATTGGACAAGATTATGTTTTGGGAGGACGAAAATGACCTAAATGTGCATCCAATGATATAAAACACCTATTGGATGCACAAGATTGGTTAAAAACCCTAACTGGACAAGAATTAGCCTAGGGAGGACGAAAATGACCTAAATGTTCATCCAATGACACAAAAACACCTAATGGATTCACAAGATTGGTTAAAAACCCTAATTGGACTACATTAAGTGTAGGGAGGACGAAAATGACCTAAATGTTCATCCAATGACAAAAAAACACCTATTGGATGCACAAGATTGGTTAAAAACCCTAATTGGACAAGATTAAGTGTAGGGAGGACGTAAATGACCTAAATGTTCATCGAATGACACAAAACACCTATTGGATGCACAAGATTGGTTAGAAAGCTAATTGGACAAGATTATGTTTTGGGAGGACGAAAATGACCTAAATGTTCATCCGATGATACAAAACACCTATTGGATGCACAAGATTGGTTAAAAACCCTAATTGGACAAGAATTAGCCTAAGGAGGACGAAAATAACCTAAATATTCATCCAATGACACAAAAAAACCTTATGGATGCACAAGATTGGTTAAAAACCCTAATTGGACAAGATTAAGTGTAGGGTGGACGAAGATGGCCTAAATGTTAATCCAATGACACAAAACACCTGTTGGATGCACAAGATTGGCTAAAAACCCTAATTGGACAAGAATTAGCCTAAGGAGGACGAAAATGACCTAAATGTTCATCAAATGATACGAAAACACCTAATGGATGCACAAGATTGGTTAAGAACCCTAATTGGACAAGATTAAGTGTAGGGAGGACGTAAATGACCTAAATGTTCATCCAATGACACAAAAACACCTATAGGATGCATAAGATTGGTTAAAAACCCTAATTGGACAAGATTAAGTGTAGGTAGGACGAAAATGACCTAAATATTCATCCAATGACACAAACACAACTATTGGATGCACAAGATTGGTTAGAAACCCTAATTGGACAAGCATAAGCCTAGGGAGGATGAAAATGATCTAAATGTTCATCCAATGACACACAAACACCTAATGAATGCACAAGATTGGTTAAAAACCGTAATTGGACAAGATTAAGTGTAGGGAGGACGAAAACGACCTAAATGTTCATCCAACGAGACAAAACACCTATTGGATGCACAAGATTGGTTAGAAACCCTAATTGGACAAGATTACGTTTAGGGAGGACGAAAATAACCTAATTGTTCATCCAATGACGCAAAACACCTATTGGATGCACAAGATTGGTTAAAAACCCTAATTGGACAAGATTAAGTGTAGGGAGGACGAAAATGACCTAAATGTTCATCGAATGATACAAAACACCTATTGGATGCACAAGATTGGTTAAAAACCCTATTTGGACAAGAATTAGCCTAGGGAGGACGAAAATGACCTAAATTTTCATCCAATGACACAAAAACACCTAATGGATGCACAAGATTGGTTAAAAACCCTAATTGGACTAAATTAAGTGTAGGGAGGACGAAAATGACCTAAATGTTCATCCAACGACACAAAACACCTATTGGATGCACAAGATTGGTTAAAAACCCTAATTGGACAAGAATTTGCCTAGGGAAGACGAAAATGACCTAATTGTTCATCCAATGACACAAACACTACTATTGGATGCACAAGATTTGTTAAAAACCCTAATTGGACAAGCATAAGCCTAGGGAGGACGAAAATGACCTAAATGTTCATCCAATGACACAAAGACACCTTATGGATGTACAAGATTGGTTAAAAACCCTAATTGGACAAGATTAAGTGTAGGGAGGACGAAAATGACCTAAATGTTCATCCAACGAGACCAAACACCTATTGGATGCACAAGATTGGTTAGAAACCCTAATTGGACAAGATTACGTTTAGGGAGGACGAAAATGACATAATTGTTCATCCAATGACGCAAAACCCCTATTGGATGCACAAGATTGGTTAAAAACCCTAATTGGACAAGATTAAGTGTAGGGAGGACGAAAATGACCTAAATGTTCATCCAATGATACAAAACACCTATTGGATGCACAAGATTGGTTAAAAACCCTAATTGGACAAGAATTAGCCTAGCGAGGACGAAAATGACCTAAATGTTCATCCAATGACACAAAAACACCTAATGGATGCACAAGATTGGTTAAAAACCCTAATTGGACTAAATTAAGTGTAGGGAAGACGAAAATGACCTAAATGTTCATCCAACGACACGAAACACCTACTGGATGCACAAGAGTGGTTAAAAACCCTAATTGGACAAGAATTAGCCTAGGGAAGACAAAAATTACCTAATTGTTCATCCAATGACACAAACACAACTATTGGATGCACAAGATTTGTTAAAAACCCTAATTGGACAAGCATAAGCCTACGGAGGACAAAGTTGACATAAATGTTCATCCAATGACACAAAGACACCTTATGGATGTACAAGATTGGTTAAAAACACTAATTGGACAAGATTAATTGTAGGGAGGACGAAAATGACTTAAATGTTCATCCAACGAGACAAAACACCTATTGGATGCACAAGATTGGTTAGAAACCCTAATTGGACAAGATTACGCTTAGGGAGGACGAAAATGACCTAATTGTTCATCCAATGACGCAAAACACCTATTGGATGCACAAGATTGGTTAAAAACCCTAATTGGACAAGATTAAGTGTAGGGAGGACGAAAATGACCTAAATGTTCATCCAATGATACAAAACACCTATTGGATGCCCAAGATTGGTTAAAAACCCTAATTGGACAAGAATTAGCCTAGGGAGGACGAAAATGACCTAAATGTTCATCCAATGAAACAAAAAAACCTAATGGATTCACAAGATTAGTTAAAAACCCTAATTGGACAAGAATTAGCCTAGGGAGGACGAAAATGACCTAAATGTTCGTCCAATGACACAAAAACACCTAATGGATTCACAAGATTGGTTAAAAATACTAATTAGACAAGAATTAGCCTAGGGAGGACGAAAATGACCTAATTGTTCATCAAATGATACAAAAACACCTAATCGATGCACAAGATTAGTTAAAAACCCTAATTGGACAAGAATTAGCCTAGGGAGGACGAAAATGACCTAAATGTTCATCCAATGACACAAAAACACCTAATGGATTCACAAGATTGGTTAAAAACCCTAATTGGACTACATTAAGTGTAGGGAGGACGAAAATGACCTAAATGTTCATCCAATGACAAAAAAACACCTATTGGATGCACAAGATTGGTTAAAAACCCTAATTGGACAAGATTAAGTGTAGGGAGGACGTAAATGACCTAAATGTTCATCGAATTACACAAAACACCTATTGGATGCACAAGATTGGTTAGAAAGCTAATTGGACAAGATTCTGTTTTGGGAGGACGAAAATGACCTAAATGTTCATTCGATGATACAAAACACCTATTGGATGCACAAGATTGGTTAAAAACCCTAATTGGACAAGAATTAGCCTAGGGAGGACGAAAATGACCTAAATGTTCATCCAATGACACAAAAACACCTAATGGATTCACAAGATTGGTTAAAAACCCTAATTGGACTACATTAAGTGTAGGGAGGACGAAAATGACCTAAATGTTCATCCAATGACAAAAAAACACCTATTGGATGCACAAGATTGGTTAAAAACCCTAATTGGACAAGATTAAGTGTAGGGAGGACGTAAATGACCTAAATGTTCATCGAATGACACAAAACACCTATTGGATGCACAAGATTGGTTAGAAAGCTAATTGGACAAGATTATGTTTTGGGAGGACGAAAATGACCTAAATGTTGATCCGATGATACAAAACACCTATTGGATGCACAAGATTGGTTAAAAACCCTAATTGGACAAGAATTAGCCTAGGGAGGACGAAAATGACCTAAATGTTCATCCAATGACACAAAAAAACCTTATGGATGCACAAGATTGGTTAAAAACCCTAATTGGACAAGATTAAGTGTAGGGTGGACGAAGATGGCCTAAATGTTCATCCAATGACACAAAACACCTGTTGGATGCACAAGATTGGCTAAAAACCCTAATTGGACAAGAATTAGCCTAGGGAGGACGAAAATGACCTAAATGTTCATCCAATGATACAAAAACACCTAATGGATGCACAAGATTGGTTAAGAACCCTAATTGGACAAGATTAAGTGTAAGGAGGACCTAAATGACCTAAATGTTCATCCAATGACACAAAAACACCTATAGGATGCATAAGATTGGTTAAAAACCCTAATTGGACAAGATTAAGTGTGGGTAGGACGAAAATGACGTAAATATTCATCCAATGACACAAACACAACAATTGGATGCACAAGATTGGTTAGAAACCCTAATTGGACAAGCATAAGCCTAGGGAGGATGAAAATGATCTAAATGTTCATCCAATGACACACAAACACCTAATGAATGCACAAGATTGGTTAAAAACCGTAATTGGACAAGATTAAGTGTAGGGAGGACGAAAATGACCTAAATGTTCATCCAACGAGACAAAACACCTATTGGATGCACAAGATTGGTTAGAAACCCTAATTGGACAAGATTACGTTTAGGGAGGACGAAAATAACCTAATTGATCATCCAATGACGCAAAACACCTATCGGATGCACAAGATTGGTTAAAAACCCTAATTGGACAAGATTAAGTGTAGGGAGGACGAAAATGACCTAAATGTTCATCGAATGATACAAAACACCTATTGGATGCACAAGATTGGTTAAAAACCCTAATTGGACAAGAATTAGCCTAGCTAGGACGAAAATGACCTAAATGTTCATCCAATGACACAAAAACACCTAATGGATGCACAAGATTGGTTAAAAACCCTAATTGGACTAAATTAAGTGTAGGGAGGACGAAAATGACCTAAATGTTCATCCAACGACACGAAACACCTACTGGATGCACAAGAGTGGTTAAAAACCCTAATTGGACAAGAATTAGCCTAGGGAAGACAAAAATGACCTAATTGTTCATCCAATGACACAAACACAACTATTGGATGCACAAGATTTGTTAAAAACCCTAATTGGACAAGCATAAGCCTACGGAGGACAAAAATGACATAAATGTTCATCCAATGACACAAAGACACCTTATGGATGTACAAGATTGGTTAAAAACACTAATTGGACAAGATTAAGTGTAGGGAGGACGAAAATGACCTAAATGTTCATCCAACGAGACAAAACACCTATTGGATGCACAAGATTGGTTAGAAACCCTAATTGGACAAGATTACGTTTAGGGAGGACGAAAATGACCTAATTGTTCATCCAATGACGCAAAACACCTATTGGTTGCACAAGATTGGTTAAAAACCCTAATTGGACAAGATTAAGTGTAGGGAGGACGAAAATGACCAAAATGTTCATCCAATGATACAAAACACCTATTGGATGCCCAAGATTGGTTAAAAACCCTAATTGGACAAGAATTAGCCTAGGGAGGACGAAAATGACCTAAATGTTCATCCAACGAAACAAAAAAACCTAATGGATTCACAAGATTAGTTAAAAACCCTAATTGTTCATCCAATGACACAAAACACGTATTGGATGCACAAGATTGGTTAGAAAGCTAATTGGACAAGATTAAGTTTTGGGAGGACGAAAATGACCTAAATGTTCATCCAATGATACAAAACACCTATTGGATGCACAAGATTTGTTAAAAACCCTAATTGGACAAGAATTAGCCTAGGGAAGTCGAAAATGGCCTAAATGTTCATCCAATGTCACAAAAACACCTATTGGATGCACAAGATTGGTTAAAAACCCTAATTGGACAAGATTAAGTGTAGGGAGGACGTAAATGACCTAAATGTTCATCCAATGATACAAAAACACCTATTGGATGCACAAGATTGGTTAAAAACCCTAATTGGACAAGAATTAGCCTAGGGAGGACGAAAATGAACTAAATGTTCATCCAATGACACAAAAACACCTAATGGATGCACAAGATTGGTTAAAAACACTAATTGGACAAGAATTAGCCTAGGGAGGACGAAAATGACCTAAATGTTCATCCAATGACACAAAAAAACCTTATGGATGCACAAGATTGGTTAAAAACCCTAATTGGACAAGATTAAGTGTAGGGAGGACGAAGATGGGCTAAATGTTCATCCAATGACACAAAACACCTGTTGGATGCACAAGATTGGCTAAAAACCCTAATTGGACTACATTAAGTGTAGGGAGGACGAAAATGACCTAATTGTTCATCCAATGATACAAAACACCTATTGGATGCACAACATTGGTTAAAAACCCTAATTGGACAAGATTAAGTGTAGGGAGAACGAAAATGACTTAAATGTTCATCCAATGACACAAAACACCTATTGGATGCACAAGATTGGTTAAAAACCCTAATTGGACAAGAATTAGCCTAGGGAAGACGAAAATGACCTAAATGTTCATCCAATGACACAAAAGCACCTAATGGATTCACAAGATTGGTTAAAAACCCTAATTGGACTACATTAAGTGTAGGGAGGACGAAAATGACCTAAATGTTCATCCAATAACACAAAAACACCTATTGGATGCACAAGATTGGTTAAAAACCCTAATTGGACAAGATTAAGTTTAGGGAGGACGTAAATGACCTAAATGTTCATCGAATGACACAAAACACCTATTGGATGCACAAGATTGGTTAGAAAGCTAATTGGACAAGATTATGTTTTGGGAGGACGAAAATGACCTAAATGTTCATCCGATGATACAAAACACCCATTGGATGCACAAGATTGGTTAAAAACCCTAATTGGACAAGAATTAGCCTAGGGAGGACGAAAATGACCTAAATGTTCATCCAATGACACAAAAACACCTAATGGATGCACAAGATTGGTTAAAAACCCTACTTAGACAAGAATTAGCCTAGGGACGACGAAAATGACCTAAATGTTCATCCAATGAAACAAAACACCTATTGGATGCATAAGATTGGTTAAAAACCCTAATTGGACTACATTAAGTGTAGGGAGGACGAAAATGACCTAAATGTTCATCCAATGACACAAAACACCTATTGGATGCACAAGATTGGTTAAAAACCCTAATTGGACAAGAATTAGCCTAGGGAGGATGAAAATAACCTAATTGTTCATCCAATAACACAAACACACCTATTGGATGCACAAGATTGGTTAGAAACCCTAATTGGACAAGAATAAGCCTAGGGAGGTCGAAAATGACCTAATTGTTCATCCAATAACACAAAAACACCTAATGGATTCACAAGATTGGTTAAAAACCCTAATTGGACTACATTAAGTGTAGGGAGGACGAAAATGACCTAAATGTTCATCCAATGACACAAAAACACCTATTGGATGCACAAGATTGGTTAAAAACCCTAATTGGACAAGATTAAGTGTAGGGAGGACGTAAATGACCTAAATGTTCATCGAATGACACAAAACACCTATTGGATGCACAAGATTGGTTAGAAAGCTAATTGGACAAGATTATGTTTTGGGAGGACGAAAATGACCTAAATGTTCATCCAATGATACAAAACACCTATTGGATGCACAAGATTGGTTAAAAACCCTAATTGGACAAGAATTAGCCTAAGGAGGAAGAAAATGACCTAAATGTTCATCCAATGACACAAAAACACCTAATGGATTCACAAGATTGGTTAAAAACCCTAATTGGACTACATTAAGTGTAGGGAGGACGAAAATGACCTAAATGTTCATCCAATGACACAAAAACACCTATTGGATGCACAAGATTGGTTAAAAACCCTAATTGGACAAGATTAAGTGTAGGGAGGACGTAAATGACCTAAATGTTCATCGAATGACACAAAACACCTATTGGATGCACAAGATTGGTTAGAAAGCTAATTGGACAAGATTATGTTTTGGGAGGACGAAAATGACCTAAATGTTCATCCAATGATATAAAACACCTATTGGATTCACAAGATTGGTTAAAAACCCTAATTGGACAAGAATTAGCCTAGGGAGGACGAAAATGACCTAAATGTTCATCCAATGACACAAAAACACCTAATGGATTCACAAGATTGGTTAAAAACCCTAATTGGACTACATTAAGTGTAGGGAGGACGAAAATGACCTAAATGTTCATCCAATGACACAAAAACACCTATTGGATGCACAAGATTGGTTAAAAACCCTAATTGGACAAGATTAAGTGTAGGGAGGACGTAAATGACCTAAATGTTCATCCAATGACACAAAAACACCTATTGGATGCACAAGATTGGTTAAAAACCCTAATTGGACAAGATTAAGTGTAGGGAGGACGTAAATGACCTAAATGTTCATCGAATGACACAAAACACCTATTGGATGCACAAGATTGGTTAGAAAGCTAATTGGACAAGATTATGTTTTGGGAGGACGAAAATGACCTAAATGTTCATCCAATGATTCAAAACACCTATTGGATGCACAAGATTGGTTAAAAACCCTAATTGGACAAGAATTAGCCTAGGGAGGACGAAAATGACCTAAATGTTCATCCAATGACACAAAAACACCTAATGGATTCACAAGATTGGTTAAAAACCCTAATTGGACTACATTAAGTGTAGGGAGGACGAAAATGACCTAAATGTTCATCCAATGACACAAAAACACCTATTGGATGCACAAGATTGGTTAAAAACCCTAATTGGACAAGATTAAGTGTAGGGAGGACGAAAATGACCTAAATGTTCATCCAATGATACAAAACACCTATTGGATGCACAAGATTGGTTAAAAACCCTAATTGGACAAGAATTAGCCTAGGGAGGACGAAACTGACCTAAATGTTCATCCAATGACACAAAAACACCTAATGGATGCACAAGATTGGTTAAAAACCCTAATTGGACAAGAATTAGCCTAGGGAGGACGAAAATGACCTAAATGTTCATCCAATGACACAAAAACACCTTATGGATGCACAAGATTGGTTAAAAACCCTAATTGGACAAGATTAAGTGTAGGGAGGACGAAGATGCGCTAAATGTTCATCCAATGACACAAAACACCTGTTGGATGCACAAGATTGGCTAAAAACCCTAATTGGACTACATTAAGTGTAGGGAGGACGAAAATGACCTAATTGTTCATCCAATGATACAAAACACCTATTGGATGCACAACATTGGTTAAAAACCCTAATTGGACAAGATTAAGTGTAGGGAGAACGAAAATGACTTAAATGTTCATCCAATGACACAAAACACCTATTGGATGCACAAGATTGGTTAAAAACCCTAATTGGACAAGAATTAGCCTAGGGAAGACGAAAATGACCAAAATGTTCATCTAATGACACAAAAACACCTAATGGATGCACAAGATTGGATAAAAACCCTAATTGGACTACATTAAGTGTAGGGAGGATGAAAATGACCTAAATGTTCATCCAACGACACAAAACACCTATTGGATGCACAAGATTGGTTAAAAACCCTAATTGGACAAGAATTAGCCTAGGGAAGACGAAAATGACCTAATTGTTCATCCAATGACACAAATACAACTATTGGATGCACAAGATTTGTTAGAAACCCTAATTGGATGCACAAGATTTGTTAGAAACCCTAATTGGATGCACAAGATTTGTTAGAAACCCTAGGGAGGACAAAAATGACCTAAATGTTCATCCAATGATACAAAACACCTATTGGATGCACAAGATTGGTTAAAAACTCTAATTGGAAATGAATTAGCCTTGGGAGGACGAAAATGACCTAAATGTTCATCCAATGACACAAAAACACCTAATGGATGCACAAGATTGGTTAAAAACCCTAATTGGACTACATTAAGTGTAGGGAGGACGAAAATGACCTAAATGTTCATCCAACGACACAAAACACCTATTGGATGCACAAGATTGGTTAAAAACCCTAATTGGACAAGAATTAGCCTAGGGAAGACGAAAATGACCTAATTGTTCATCCAATGACACAAATACAACTATTGGATGCACAAGATTTGTTAGAAACCCTAATTGGATGCACAAGATTTGTTAGAAACCCTAGGGAGGACAAAAATGACCTAAATGTTCATCCAATGATACAAAACACCTATTGGATGCACAAGATTGGTTAAAAACTCTAATTGGAAATGAATTAGCCTAGGGAGGACGAAAATGACCTAAATGTTCATCCAATGACACAAAAACACCTAATGGATGCACAAGATTGGTTAAAAACCCTAATTGGACAAGAATTTGCCTAGGGAGGACGAAAATGACCTAAATGTTCATCCAATGACACAAAAACACCTAATGGATGCACAAGATTGGTTAAGAACCCTAATTGGACAAGATTAAGTGTAGGGAGGACGTAAATGACCTAAATGTTCATCCAATGACACAAAAACACCTATTGGATGCACAAGATTGGTTAAAAACCCTAATTGGACAAGATTAAGTGTAGGGAGGACGAAAATGACCTAAATATTCATCCAATGACACAAAACACCTATTGGATGCACAAGATTAATTAAAAACCCTAATTGGACAAGAATTAGCCTAGGGAGGACGAAAATGACCTAATTGTTCATCCAATGACACAAACACAACTATTGGATGCACACGATTGGTTAGAAACCCTAATTGGACAAGCATAAGCCTAGGGAGGATGAAAATGACCTAAATGTTCATCCAATGATACAAAACACCTATTGGATGCACAAGATTTGTTAAAAACCCTAATTGGACAAGAATTAGCCTAGGGAAGACGAAAATGGCCTAAATGTTCATCCAATGTCACAAAAACACCTATTGGATGCACAAGATTGGTTAGAAACCCTAACTGGACAAGATTAAGTGTAGGGAGGTCGAAAATGACATAAAGTTCATCCAATGACACAAACACACCTATTGGATGCACAAGATTGGTTAAAAACTCTAATTGGACAAGAATTAGCCTAGGGAGAACGAAAATAACCTAACTGTTAATCGAATGACACAAACACACCTATTGGATGCACAAGATTGGTTAGAAACCCTAATTGTACAAGAATAAGCCTAGGGAGGTCGAAAATGACCTAATTGTTCATCCAATGACACAAACGCAACTATTGGATGCACAAGATTGGTTACAAACCCTAATTGGACTAGCATAAGCCTAGGGTGGATGAAAATGACCTAAATGTTCATCCAATGACACAAAAACACCTTATGGATGCACAAGATTGGTTAAAAACCCTAATTGGACAAGATTAAATGTAGAGTGGACGAAAATGACCTAAATGTTCTTCCAATGACACAAAACACTTATTGGATGCACAAGATTGGTTAAAAACTCTAATTGGACAAGAATTAGCCTAACGAGGACGAAAATGACCTAATTGTTCATCAAATGATACAAAAACACCAAATGGATGCACAAGATTAGTTAAAAACCCTAATTGGACAAGAATTAGCCTAGGGAGGACGAAAATGACCTAAATGTTCATCCAATGAAACAAAAACACCTAATGGATTCACATGATTGGTTAAAAACCCTAATTGGACTACCTTAAGTGTAGGGAGGACGAAAATGACCTAAATGTTCATCCAATGACACAAAAACACCTATTGGATGCACAAGATTGGTTAAAAACCCTAATTGGACAAGATTAAGTGTAGGGAGGACGTAAATGACCTAAATGTTCATCCAATGATACAAAACACCTATTGGATGCACAAGATTGGTTAAAAACCCTAATTGGACAAGAATTAGCCAAGGGAGGACGAAAATGAACTAAATGTTCATCCAATGACACAAAAACACCTAATGGATGCACAAGATTGGTTAAAAACACTAATAGGACAAGAATTAGCCTAGGGAGGACGAAAATGACCTAAATGTTCATCCAATGACACAAAAAAACCTTATGGATGCACAAGATTGGTTAAAAACCCTAATTGGACAAGATTAAGTGTAGGGAGGACGAAAATGGCCTAAATGTTCATCCAATGACGCAAAACACCTATCGGATGCACAAGATTGGTTAAAAACCCTAATTGGACAAGATTAAGTGTAGGGAGGACGAAGATGGCCTAAATGTTCATCCAATGACACAAAACACCTGTTGGATGCACAAGATTGGCTAAAAACCCTAATTGGACAAGAATTAGCCTAGGGAGGACGAAAATGACCAAATTGTTCATCCAATGATACAAAACACCTATTGGATGCACAACATTGGTTAAAAACCCTAATTGGAGAAGATTAAGTGTAGGGAGAACGAAAATGACTTAAATGTTCATCCAATGACACAAAACACCTATTGGAGGCACAAGATTGGTTAAAAACCCTAATTGGACAAGAATTAGCCTAGGGAAGACGAAAATGACCTAAATGTTCATCTAATCACACAAAAACACCTAATGGATGCACAAGATTGGTTAAAAACTCTAATTGGACAAGAATTAGCCTAGGGAGGACGAAAATGACCTAAATGTTCATCCAATGACACAAAAACACCTAATGGATGCACAAGATTTGTTAAAAACCCTAATTCGACAAGCATAAGCCTAGGGTGGATGAAAATGACCTAAATGTTCATCCAATGACACAAAAACACCTTATGGATGCACAAGATTGGTTAAAAACCCTTATTGGACAAGATTAAGTGTAGGGAGGACGAAAATGGCCTAAATGTTCATCCAATGACACAAAACACCTATTGGATGCACAAGATTTGTTAGGAGCCCTAATTGGACAAGATTAAGTTTAGGGAGGACGAAAATGACCTAATTGTTCATCCAATGATACAAAACACCTATTGGATGCACAACAATGGTTAAAAACCCTAATTGGAAAAGGTTAAGTGTAGGGAGAACGAAAATGACTTAAATGTTCATCCAATGACACAAAACACCTAATGGATGCACAACATTGGTTAAAAACCCTAATTGGATAAGAATTAGCCTAGGGAAGACGAAAATGACCTAAATGTTCATCCAATGACACAAAAACACCTAATGGATGCACAAGATTGGTTAAAAACTCTAATTGGACAAGAATTATCCTAGGGAGGACGAAAATGACCTAAATGTTCATCCAATGACACAAAAACACCTAATGGATGCACAAGATTGGTTAAAAACACTAATTCGACAAGCATAAGCCTAGGGTGGATGAAAATGACCTAAATGTTCATCCAATGACACAAAAACACCTTGTGGATGCACAAGATTGGTTAAAAACCCTTATTGGACAAGATTAAGTGTAGGGAGGATTAAAATGGCCTAAATGTTCATCCAATGACACAAAACACCTATTGGATGCACAAGATTTGTTAGAAACCCTAATTGGACAAGATTAAGTTTAGGGAGGACGAAAACGACCTAATTGTTCATCCAATGACACAAAACACCTATTGGATGCACAACATTGGTTAAAAACCCTAATTGGATAAGATTAAGTGTAGGGAGAACAAAAATGACTTAAATGTTCATCCAATGACACAAAACACCTATTGGATGCACAAGATTGGTTAAAAACCCTAATTGGATAAGAATTAGCCTAGGGAAGACGAAAATGACCTAAATGTTCATCCAATGACACAAAAACACCTAATGGATGCACAAGATTGGTTAAAAACTCTAATTGGACAAGAATTAGCCTAGGGAGGACGAAAATGACCTAAATGTTCATCCAATGACACAAAAACACCTAATGGATGCACAAGATTGGTTAAAAACCCTAATTCGACAAGTATAAGCCTAGGGTGGATGAAAATGACCTAAATGTTCATCCAATGACACAAAAACACCTTATGGATGCACAAGATTGGTTAAAAACCCTTATTGGACAAGATTAAGTGTAGGGAGGACGAAAATGGCCTAAATGTTCATCCAATGACACAAAACACCTATTGGATGCACAAGATTTGTTAGAAACCCTAATTGGACAAGATTAAGTTTAGGGAGGACGAAAACGACCTAATTGTTCATCCAATGACACAAAACACCTATTGGATGCACAACATTGGTTAAAAACCCTAATTGGACAAGATTAAGTGTAGGGAGAACGAAAATGACTTAAATGTTCATCCAATGACACAAAACACCTATTGGATGCACAAGATTGGTTAAAAATCCTAATTGGATAAGAATTAGCCTAGGGAAGACGAAAATGACCTAAATGTTCATCCAATGACACAAAAACACCTAATGGATGCACAAGATTGGTTAAAAACTCTAATTGGAAAAGAATTAGCCTAGGGAGGACGAAAATGACCTAAATGTTCATCCAATGACACAAAAACACCTAATGGATGCACAAGATTGGTTAAAAACCCTAATTCGACAAGCATAAGCCTAGGGTGGATGAAAATGACCTAATTGTTCATCCAATGACACAAAACACCTATTGGATGCACAGGATGGGTTAAAAACCCTAATTGGACAAGAATTAGCCTAGGGAGGACGAAAATGACCTAAATGTTCATCCAATGACACAAAAAAACCTTATTGATGCACAAGATTGGTTAAAAACCATAATTGGACAAGATTAAGTGTAGGGAGGACGAAAATGGCCTAAATGTTCATCCAATGACACAAAACACCTGTTCGATGCACAAGATTGGCTAAAAACCCTAATTGGACAAGAATTAGCCTAGGGAGGACAAAAATGACCTAAATGTTCATCCAATGATACAAAACACCTATTGGATGCACAAGATTGGTTAGAAACCCTAATTGGACAAGATTACGTTTAGGGAGGACGAAAATGACCTAATTGTTCATCCAATGAAGCAAAACACCTATTGGATGCACAAGATTGGTTAAAAACCCTAATTGGACAAGATTAAGTCTAGGGAGGACGAAAATGACCTCAATGTTCATCCAATGATACAAAACACCTATTGGATGCACAAGATTGGTTAAAAACCCTAATTGGACAAGAATTAGCCTAGGGAGGACGAAAATGACCTAATTGTTCATCCAATGATACAAAACACCTATTGGATGCACATCATTGGTTAAAAACCCTAATTGGACAAGATTAAGTGTAGGGAGAACGAAACTGACCTAAATGTTCATCCAATGACACAAAACACCTATTGGATGCACAAGATTGGTTAAAAACCCTAATTGGACAAGAATTAGCCTAGGGAAGACGAAAATGACCTAAATGTTCATCCAATGACACAAAACACCTATTGGATGCACAAGATTGGTTAAAAACCCTAATTGGACAAGAATTAGCCTAGGGAGGACGAAAATGACCTAAATGTTCATCCAATGACAAAAAAACACCTAATGGATGCACAAGATTGGTTAAAAATCCTAATTGGACTACATTAAGTGTAGGGAGGACGAAAATGAACTAAATGTTCATCCCACGACCCAAAACACCTATTGGATGCACAAGATTGGTTAAAAACCCTAATTGGACAAGAATTAGCCTAGGGAGGACGAAAATGACCTAAATGTTCATCCAATGACACAAAAACACCTAATGGATGCACAAGATTGGTTAAGAACCCTAATTGGACAAGATTAAGTGTAGGGAGGACGTAAATGACCTAAATGTTCATCCAATGACACAAAAACACCTATTGGATGCACAAGATTGGTTAAAAACCCTAATTGGACAAGATTAAGTGTAGGGAGGACGAAAATGACCTAAATGTTCATCCAATGACACAAAACACCTATTGGATGCACAAGAATGGTTAAAAACCCTAATTGGACAAGAATTAGCCTAGGGAGGACGAAAATGACCTAAATGTTCATCCAATGACACAAAAACACCTAATGGATGCACAAGATTGGTTAAAAACCCTAATTGGACAAGAATTAGCCTAGGGAGGACGAAAATGACCTAAATGTTCATCCAATGACACAAAAAAACCTTATGGATGCACAAGATTGGTTAAAAACCCTAATTGGACAAGATTAAGTGTAGGGAGGACGAAGATGGCCTAAATGTTCATCCAATGACACAAAACACCTGTTGGATGCACAAGATTGGCTAAAAACCCTAATTGGACAAGAATTAGCCTAGGGAGGACGAAAATGACCTAATTGTTCATCCAATGATACAAAACACCTATTGGATGCACAACATTGGTTAAAAACCCTAATTCGACAAGCATAAGCCTAGGGTGGATGAAAATGACCTAAATGTTCATCCAATGACACAAAAACACCTTATGGATGCACAAGATTGGCTAAAAACACTTATTGGACAAGATTAAGTGTAGGGAGGACGAAGATGGCCTAAATGTTGATCCAATGACACAAAACACCTGTTGGATGCACAAGATTGGCTAAAAACCCTAATTGGACGAGAATTAGCCTAGGGAGGACGAAAATGACCTAATTGTTCATCCAATGATACAAAACACCTATTGGATGCACAACATTGGTTAAAAACCCTAATTGGACAGGATTAAGTGTAGGGAGAACGAAAATAACTTAAATGTTCATCCAATGACACAAAAAACCTATTGGATGCACAAGATTGGTTAAAAACCCTAATTGGACAAGAATTAGCCTAGGGAAGACGAAAATGACCTAAATGTTCATCCAATGACACAAAAACACCTAATGGATGCACAAGATTGGATAAAAACTCTAATTGGACAAGAATTAGCCTAGGGAGGACGAAAATGACCTAAATGTTCATCCAATGACACAAAAACACCTAATGGATGCACAAGATTGGTTAAAAACCCTAATTCGACAAGCATAAGCCTAGGGTGGATGAAAATGACCTAAATGTTCATCCAATGACACAAAAACACCTTATGGATGCACAAGCTTGGCTAAAAACACTTATTGGACAAGATTAAGTGTAGGGAGGACGAAAATGGCCTAAATGTTCATCCAATGACACAAAACACCTATTGGATGCACAAGATTTGTTAGAAACCCTAATTGGACAAGATTAAATTTAGGGAGGACGAAAACGACCTAATTGTTCACCCAATGACACAAAACACCTATTGGATGGACAAGATTGGTTAAAAACCCTAATTGGACAAGAATTAGCCTAGGGAGGACGAAAATGACCTAAATGTTCATCCAATGACACAAAAACACCTAATGGATGCACAAGATTGGTTAAAAACCCTAATTCGACAAGCATAAGCCTAGGGTGGATGAAAATGACCTAAATGTTTATCCAATGACACAAAAACACCTTATGGATGCACAAGATTGGTTAAAAACCCTTATTGGACAAGATTAAGTGTAGGGAGGACGAAAATGGCCTAAATGTTCATCCAATGACACAAAACACCTATTGGATGCACAAGATTGGTTAAAAACCCTAATTGGATAAGAATTAGCCTAGGGAAGACGAAAATGACCTAAATGTTCATCCAATGACACAAAAACACCTAATGGATGCACAAGATTGGTTAAAAACTCTAATTGGACAAGAATTAGCCTAGGGAGGACGAAAATGACCTAAATGTTCATCCAATGACACAAAAACACCTAATGGATGCACAAGATTGGTTAAAAACCCTAATTCGACAAGCATAAACCTAGGGTGGATGAAAATGACCTAATTGTTCATCCAATGACACAAAACACCTATTGGATGCACAAGATGGGTTAAAAACCCTAATTGGACAAGAATTAGCCTAGGGAGGACGAAAATGACCTAAATTGTCATCCAATGACACAAAAAAACCTTATTGATGCACAAGATTGGTTAAAAACCATAATTGGACAAGATTAAGGGTAGGGAGGACGAAAATGGCCTAAATGTTCATCCAATGACACAAAACACCTGTTCGATGCACAAGATTGGCTAAAAACCCTAATTGGACAAGAATTAGCCTAGGGAGGACGAAAATGACCTAAATGTTCATCCAATGACACAAAACACCTATTGGATGCACAAGATTGGTTAGAAACCCTAATTGGACAAGATTACGTTTAGGGAGGACGAAAATGACCTAATTGTTCATCCAATGAACCAAAACACCTATTGGATGCACAAGATTGGTTAAAAACCCTAATTGGACAAGCTTAAGTCTAGGGAGGACGAAAATGACCTAAATGTTCATCCAATGATACAAAACACCTATTGGATGCACAAGATTGGTTAAAAACCCTAATTGGACAAGAATTAGCCTAGGGAGGACGAAAATGACCTAATTGTTCATCCAATGATACAAAACACCTATTGGATGCACATCATTGGTTAAAAACCCTAATTGGACATGATTAAGTGTAGGGAGAACGAAAATGACCTAAATGTTCATCCAATGACACAAAACACCTATTGGATGCACAAGATTGGTTAAAAACCCTAATTGGACAAGAATGAGCCTAGGGAAGACGATAATGACCTAAATGTTCATCCAATGACACAAAAACACCTAATGGATGCACAAGATTGGTTAAAAACCCTAATTGGGCAAGAATTAGCCTAGGGAGGACGAAAATGACCTAAATGTTCATCCAATGACACAAAAATACCTAATGGATGCACAAGTTGGTTAAAAACCCTAATTGGACAAGAATTAGCCTAGGGAGGACAAACATGACCTAAATGTTCATCCAATGACACAAAAACACCTTATGGATGCACAAGATTGGTTAAAAACCCTTATTGGACAAGATTAAGCGTAGGGAGGACGAAAATGGCCTAAATGTTCATCCAATGACACAAAACTCCTATTGGATGCACCAGATTGGTTAGAAACCCTAATTCGACAAGAATTAGCCTACGCAGGAGGAAATTGACCTAATTGTTCATCCAATGATACAAAACACCTATTGGATGCACAAGATTGGTTAAAAACCCTAATTGGACAAGATTAGGTGTAGGGAGAACAAAAATGACCTAAATGTTCATCCAATGACACAAAACACCTATTGGATGCACAAGATTGTTTTAAAACCCTAATTGGACAAGAATTAGCCTAGGGAAGACGAAAATGACCTAAATGTTCATCGAATGACAAAAAAAACACCTAATGCTTGCACAAGATTGGTTAAAAACCCTAATTGGACAAGAATTAGCCTATGGAGGACGAAAATGACCTAAATGTTCATCCAATGACACAAAAACACCTAATGGATGCACAAGATTGGTGAAAAACCCTAATTGGACAAGAATTAGCCTAGGAAGGACGAAAATGACCTAAATGTTCATCCAATGACACAAAAACACCTAATGGATGCACAAGATTGGTTAAGAACCCTAATTGGACAAGATTAAGTGTAGGGAGGACGTAAATGACCTAAATGTTCATCCAATGACACAAAAACACCTACTGGATGCATAAGATTGGTTAAAAACCCTAATTGGACAAGATTAAGTGTAGGTAGGACGAAAATGACCTAAATATTCATCCAATGACACAAACACAACTATTGGATGCACAAGATTGGTTAGAAACCCTAATTGGACAAGCATAAGCCTAGGGAGGATGAAAATGATCTAAATGTTCATCCAATGACAAAAAAACACCTAATGAATGCACAAGATTGGTTAAAAACCGTAATTGGACAAGATTAAGTGCAGGGAGGACGAAAATGACCTAAATGTTCCTCCAATGACACAAAACACCTATTAGATGCACAAAATTGGTTAAAAACCATAACTGGACAAGATTAAGTTTAAGGAGGACGAAAATGACCTAATTGTTCATCCAATGACACAAAACTCTTATTGGATGTACAAGATTGGTTAGAAAGCTAATTGGACAAGATTAAGTTTTGGGAGGACGAAAATGACCTAATTGTTCATCCAATGACACAAAACACCTATTGGATGCACAAGATGGGTTAAAAACCCTAATTGGACAAGAATTAGCCTAGGGAGGACGAAAATGACTTAAATGTTCATCCAATGACACAAAAAAACCTTATTGATGGACAAGATTGGTTAAAAACCATAATTGGACAAGATTAAGTGTAGGGAGGACGAAAATGGCCTAAATGTTCATCCAATGACACAAAACACCTGTTCGATGCACAAGATTGGCTAAAAACCCTAATTGGACAAGAATTAGCCTAGGGAGGACGAAAATGACCGAAATGTTCATCCAATGACACAAAACTCCTATTGGATGCACAAGATTGGTTAGAAACCCTAATTGGACAAGATTACGTTTAGGGAGGACGAAAATGACCTAATTGTTCATCCAATGAAGCAAAACACCTATTGGATGCACAAGATTGGTTAAAAACCCTAATTGGACAAGATTAAGTATAGGGAGGACGAAAATAACCTAAATGTTCATCCAATGATACAAAACACCTATTGGATGCACAAGATTGGTTAAAAACCCTAATTGGACAAGAATTAGCCTAGGGAGGACGAAAATGACCTAATTGTTCATCCAATGATACAAAATACCTATTGGATGCACATCATTGGTTAAAAACCCTAATTGGACAAGATTAAGTGTAGGGAGAACGAAAATGACTTAAATGTTCATCCAATGACACAAAACACCTATTGGATGCACATGATTGGTTAAAAACCCTAATTGGACAAGAATTAGCCTAGGGAAGACGAAAATGACCTGAATGTTCATCCAATGACACAAAAACACCTAATGGATGCACAAGATTGGTTAAAAACCCTAATTGGGCAAGAATTAGCCTAGGGAGGACGAAAATGACCTAAATGTTCATCCAATGACACAAAAACACCTAATGGATGCACAAGATTGGTTAAAAACCCTAATTGGACAAGAATTAGCCTAGGGAGGACAAACATGACCTAAATGTTCATCCAATGACACAAAAACACCTTATGGATGCACAAGATTGGTTAAAAACCCTTATTGGACAAGATTAAGCGTAGGGAGGACGAAAATGGCCTAAATGTTCATCCAATGACACAAAACACCTATTGGATGCACAAGATTGGTTAAAAACCCTAATTGGACAAGATTAGGTGTAGGGAGAACAAAAATGACCTAAATGTTCATCCAATGACACAACACACCTATTGGATGCACAAGATTGTTTTAAAACCCTAATTGGACAAGAATTAGCCTAGGGAAGACGAAAATGACCTAAATGTTCATCGAATGACAAAAAAAACACCTAATGCTTGCACAAGATTGGTTAAAAACCCTAATTGGACAAGAATTAGCCTGTGGAGGACGAAAATGACCTAAATGTTCATCCAATGACACAAAAACACCTAATGGATGCACAAGATTGGTTAAAAACCCTAATTGGACAAGAATTAGCCTAGGAAGGACGAAAATGACCTAAATGTTCATCCAATGACACAAAAACACCTAATGGATGCACAAGATTGGTTAAGAACCCTAATTGGACAAGATTAAGTCTAGGGAGGACGTAAATGACCTAAATGTTCATCCAATGACACAAAAACACCTATTGGATGCATAAGATTGGTTAAAAACCCTAATTGGACAAGATTAAGTGTAGGTAGGACGAAAATGACCTAAATATTCATCCAATGACACAAACACAACTATTGGATGCACAAGATTGGTTAGAAACCCTAATTGGACAAGCATAAGCCTAGGGAGGATGAAAATGATCTAAATGTTCATCCAATGACACAAAAACACCTAATGAATGCACAAGATTGGTTAAAAACCGTAATTGGACAAGATTAAGTGTAGGGAGGACGAAAATGACCTAAATGTTCCTCCAATGACACAAAACACCTATTGGATGTACAAGATTGGTTAGAAAGCTAATTGGACAAGATTAAGTTTTGGGAGGACGAAAATGACCTAATTGTTCATCCAATGACACAAAACACCTATTGGATGCACAAGATGGGTTAAAAACCCTAATTGGACAAGAATTAGCCTAGGGAGGACGAAAATGACCTAAATGTTCATCCAATGACACAAAAAAACCTTATTGATGCACAAGATTGGTTAAAAACCATAATTGGACAAGATTAAGTGTAGGGAGGACGAAAATGGCCTAAATATTCATCCAATGACACAAAACACCTGTTCGATGCACAAGATTGGCTAAAAACCCTAATTGGACAAGAATTAGCCTAGGGAAGACGAAAATGACCTAAATGTTCATCGAATGACAAAAAAAACACCTAATGCATGCACAAGATTGGTTAAAAACCCTAATTGGAAAAGAATTAGCCTAGGGAGGACGAAAATGACCTAAATGTTCATCCAATGACACAAAAACACCTAATGGATGCACAAGATTGGTTAAAAACCCTAATTGGACTAAATTAAGTGTAGGGAGGACGAAAATGACCTAAATGTTCATCCAACGACACAAAACACCTATTGGATGCACAAGATTGGTTAAAAACCCTAATTGGACAAGAATTTGCCTAGGGAAGACGAAAATGACCTAATTGTTCACCCAATGACACAAACACAACTATTGGATGCACAAGATTTGTTAAAAACCCTTATTGGACAAGCATAAGCCTAGGGAGGAAGAAAATGACCTAAATGTTCATCCAATGACACAAAGACACCTTATGGATGTACAAGATTGGTTAAAAACACTAATTGGACAAGATTAAGTGTAGGGAGGACGAAAATGACCTAAATGTTCATCCAATGATACAAAACACCTATTGGATGCACAAGATTGGTTAAAAACCCTAATTGGACAAGAATTAGCCTAGGGAGGACGAAAATGACCTAAATGTTCATCCAATGACACAAAAACACCTAATGGATGCACAAGAGTGGTTAAAAACCCTAATTGGACTAAATTAAGTGTAGGGAGGACGAAAATGACCTAAATGTTCATCCAACGACACAAAACACCTATTGGATGCACAAGATTGGTTAAAAACCCTAATTGGACAAGAATTTGCCTAGGGAAGACGAAAATGACCTAATTGTTCATCCAATGACACAAACACAACTATTGGATGCACAAGATTTGTTAAAAACCCTAATTGGACTACATTAAGTGTAGGGAGGACGAAAATGACCTAAATGTTCATCCAACGAGACAAAACACCTATTGGATGCACAAGATTGGTTAGAAACCCTAATTGGACAAGATTACGTTTAGGGATGACGAAAATGACCTAATTGTTCATCCAACGACGCAAAACACCTATTGGATGCACAAGATTGGTTAAAAACCCTAATTGGACAAGATTAAGTGTCGGGAGGACGAAAATGACCTAAATGTTCATCCAATGATACAAAACACCTATTGGATGCACAAGATTGGTTAAAAACCCTAATTGGACTAAATTAAGTGTAGGGAGGACGAAAATGACCTAAATTTTCATCCAATGACACAAACACAACTATTGGATGCACAAGATTGGTTAGAAACCCTAATTGGACAAGCATAAGCCTAGGGAGGATGAAAATGATCTAAATGTTCATCCAATGACACAAAAACACCTAATGAATCCACAAGATTGGCTAAAAACCGTAATTGGACAAGATTAAGTGTAGGGAGGACGAAAATGACCTAATTGTTCATCCAACGACGCAAAACACCTATTGGATGCACAAGATTGGTTAAAAACCCTAATTGGACAAGATTAAGTGTAGGGAGGACGAAAATGACCTAAATGTTCATCCAATGATACAAAACACCTATTGGATGCACAAGATTGGTTAAAAACCCTAATTGGACAAGAATTAGCCTAGGGAGGACGAAAATGACCTAAATGTTCATCCAATGACACAAAAACACCTAATGGATGCACAAGATTGGTTAACAACCCTAATTGGACTAAATTAATGGTAGGGAGGACGAAAATGACCTAAATGTTCATCCAACGACACAAAACACCTATTGGATGCACAAGATTGGTTAAAAACCCTAATTGGACAAGAATTTGCCTAGGGAAGACGAAAATGACCTAATTGTTCATCCAATGACACAAACACAACTATTGGATGCACAAGATTTGTTAAAAACCCTAATTGGACTACATTAAGTGTAGGGAGGACGAAAATGACCTAAATGTTCATCCAACGAGACAAAACACCTATTGGATGCACAAGATTGGTTAGAAACCCTAATTGGACAAGATTACGTTTAGGGAGGACGAAAATGGCCTAAATGATCATCCAATGACACAAAACACCTATTGGATGCACAAGATTTGTTAGAAACCCTAATTGGACAAGATTAAGTTTAGGGAGGACGAAAACGACCTAATTGTTCATCCAATGATACAAAACACCTATTGGATGCACAACATTGGTTAAAAACCCTAATTGGACAAGATTAAGTGTAGGGAGAACGAAAATGACTTAAATGTTCATCCAATAACACAAAACACCTATTGGATGCACAAGATTGGTTAAAAACCCTAATTGGATAAGAATTAGCCTAGGGAAGACGAAAATGACGTAAATGTTCATCCAATGACACAAAAACACCTAATGGATGCACAAGATTGGTTAAAAACTCTAATTGGACAAGAATTAGCCTAGGGAGGACGAAAATGACCTAAATGTTCATCCAATGACACAAAAACACCTAATGGATGCACAAGATTGGTTAAAAACCCTAATTCGACAAGCATAAGCCTAGGGTGGATGAAAATGACCTAAATGTTCATCCAATGACACAAAAACACCTTATGGATGCACAAGATTGGTTAAAAACCCTTATTGGACAAGATTAAGTGTAGGGAGGACGAAAATGGCCTAAATGTTCATCCAATGACACAAAACACCTATTGGATGCACAAGATTTGTTAGAAACCCTAATTGGACAAGATTAAGTTTAGGGAGGACGAAAACGACCTAATTGTTCATCCAATGATACAAAACACCTATTGGATGCACAACATTGGTTAAAAACCCTAATTGGACAAGATTAAGTGTAGGGAGAACGAAAATGACTTAAATGTTCATCCAATGACACAAAACACCTATTGGATGCACAAGATTGGTTAAAAACCCTAATTGGATAAGAATTAGCCTAGGGAAGACGAAAATGACGTAAATGTTCATCCAATGACACAAAAACACCTAATGGATGCACAAGATTGGTTAAAAACTCTAATTGGACAAGAATTAGCCTAGGGAGGACGAAAATGACCTAAATGTTCATCCAATGACACAAAAACACCTAATGGATGCACAAGATTGGTTAAAAACCCTTATTGGACAAGATTAAGTGTAGGGAGGACGAAAATGGCCTAAATGTTCATCCAATGAAACAAAACACCTATTGGATGCACAAGATTTGTTAGAAACCCTAATTGGACAAGAATAAGTTTAGGGAGGACGAAAACGACCTAATTGTTCACCCAATGACACAAAACACCTATTGGATGAACAAGATTGGTTAAAAACCCTATTTGGACAAGAATTAGCCTAGGGAGGACGAAAATGACCTAAATGTTCATCCAATGACACAAAACACCTATTGGATGCACAAGATTGGTTAGAAACCCTAATTGGACAAGATTACGTTTAGGGAGGACGAAAATGACCTAAATGTTCATCCAATGACACAAAACACCTATTGGATGCACAAGATTTGTTAAAAACCCTAATTGGACAACAATTAGCCTAGGGAAGACGAAAATGACCTAAATGTTCATCCAATGACACAAAAACACCTAATGGATGCACAAGATTGGTTAAAAACCCTAATTGAACAAGAATTAGCCTAGGAAGGACTAAAATGACCTAAATGTTCATCCAATGACACAAAAATACCTAATGGATGCACAAGATTGGTTAAGAACCCTAATTGGACAAGATTAAGTGTAGGGAGGACGTAAATGACCTAAATGTTCATCCAATGACACAAAAACACCTATTGGATGCATAAGATTGGTTAAAAACCCTAATTGGACAAGATTAAGTGTAGGTAGGACGAAAATGAACTAAATATTCATCCAATGACACAAACACAACTATTGGATGCACAAGATTGGTTAGAAACCCTAATTGGACAAGCATAAGCCTAGGGAGGATGAAAATGATCTAAATGTTCATCCACTGATACAAAAACACCTAATGAATGCACAAGATTGGTTAAAAACCGTAATTGGACAAGATTAGGTGTAGGGAGGACGAAAATGACCTAAATGTTCCTCTAATGACACAAAACACCTATTAGATGCACAAAATTGGTTAAAAACCGTAACTGGACAAGATTAAGTTTAAGGAGGACGAAAATGACCTAATTGTTCATCCAACGACGCAAAACACCTATTGGATGAACAAGATTGGTTAAAAACCCTAATTGGACAAGATTAAGTGTAGGGAGGACGAAAATGACCTAAATGTTCATCCAATGATACAAAACACCTATTGGATGCACAAGATTGGTTAAAAACCCTAATTGGACAAGAATTAGCCTAGGGAGGACGAAAATGACCTAAATGTTCATCCAATGACACAAAAACACCTAATGGATGCACAAGATTGGTTAACAACCCTAATTGGACTAAATTAATGGTAGGGAGGACGAAAATGACCTAAATGTTCATCCAACGACACAAAACACCTATTGGATGCACAAGATTGGTTAAAAACCCTAATTGGACAAGAATTTGCCTAGGGAAGACGAAAATGACCTAATTGTTCATCCAATGACACAAACACAACTATTGGATGCACAAGATTTGTTAAAAACCCTAATTGGACTACATTAAGTGTAGGGAGGACGAAAATGACCTAAATGTTCATCCAACGAGACAAAACACCTATTGGATGCACAAGATTGGTTAGAAACCCTAATTGGACAATATTACGTTTAGGGAGGACGAAAATGACCTAATTGTTCATCCAACGACGCAAAACTCCTATTGGATGCACAAGATTGGTTAAAAACCCTAATTGGACAAGATTAAGTGTAGGGAGGACGAAAATGACCTAAATGTTCATCCAATGATACAAAACACCTATTGGATGCACAAGATTGGTTAAAAACCCTAATTGGACTAAATTAAGTGTAGGGAGGACGAAAATGACCTAAATTTTCATCCAATGACACAAACACAACTATTGGATGCACAAGATTGGTTAGAAACCCTAATTGGACAAGCATAAGCCTAGGGAGGATGAAAATGATCTAAATGTTCATCCAATGACACAAAAACACCTAATGAATCCACAAGATTGGCTAAAAACCGTAATTGGACAAGATTAAGTGTAGGGAGGACGAAAATGACCTAAATGTTCATCCAACGAGACAAAACACCTATTGGATGCACAAAATTGGTTAGAAACCCTAATTGGACAAGATTACGTTTAGGGAGGACGAAAATGACCTAATTGTTCATCCAACGACGCAAAACACCTATTGGATGCACAAGATTGGTTAAAAACCCTAATTGGACAAGATTAAGTGTAGGGAGGACGAAAATGACCTAAATGTTCATTCAATGATACAAAACACCTATTGGATGCACAAGATTGGTTAAAAACCCTAATTGGACAAGAATTAGCCTAGGGAGGACGAAAATGACCTAAATGTTCATCCAATGACACAAAAACACCTAATGGATGCACAAGATTGGTTAAAAACCCTAATTGGACTAAATTAAGTGTAGGGAGGACGAAAATGACCTAAATGTTCATCCAACGACACAAAACACCTATTGGATGCACAAGATTGGTTAAAAACCCTAATTGGACAAGAATTTGCCTAGGGAAGACGAAAATGACCTAATTGTTCATCCAATGACACAAACACAACTATTGGATGCACAAGATTTGTTAAAAACCCTAATTGCACTACATTAAGTGTAGGGAGGACGAAAATGACCTAAATGTTCATCCAACGAGACAAAACACCTATTGGATGCACAAGACTGGTTAGAAACCCTAATTGGACAAGATTACGTTTAGGGAGGACGAAAATGACCTAATTGTTCATCCAACGACGCAAAACACCTATTGGATGCACAAGATTGGTTAAAAACCCTAATTGGACAAGATTAAGTGTAGGGAGGACGAAAATGACCTAAATGTTCATCCAATGACACAAAACACCTATTGGATGCACAAGATTGGTTAAAAACCCTAATTGGACAAGATTAAGTGTAGGGAGGACGAAAATGGCCTAAATGATCATCCAATGACACAAAACACCTATTGGATGCACAAGATTTGTTAGAAACCCTAATTGGACAAGATTAAGTTTAGGGAGGACGAAAACGACCTAATTGTTCATCCAATGATACAAAACACCTATTGGATGCACAACATTGGTTAAAAACCCTAATTGGACAAGATTAAGTGTAGGGAGAACGAAAATGACTTAAATGTTCATCCAATGATACAAAACACCTATTGGATGCACAAGATTGGTTAAAAACCCTAATTGGACTAAATTAAGTGTAGGGAGGACGAAAATGACCTAAATGTTCATCCAACGACACAAAACACCTATTGGATGCACAAGATTGGTTAAAAACCCTAATTGGACAAGATTAAGTGTAGGGAGGACGAAAATGGCCTAAATGATCATCCAATGACACAAAACACCTATTGGATGCACAAGATTTGTTAGAAACCCTAATTGGACAAGATTAAGTTTAGGGAGGACGAAAACGACCTAATTGTTCATCCAATGATACAAAACACCTATTGGATGCACAACATTGGTTAAAAACCCTAATTGGACAAGATTAAGTGTAGGGAGAACGAAAATGACTTAAATGTTCATCCAATGACGCAAAACACCTATTGGATGCACAAGATTGGTTAAAAACCCTAATTGGATAAGAATTAGCCTAGGGAAGACGAAAATGACGTAAATGTTCATCCAATGACACAAAAACACCTAATGGATGCACAAGATTGGTTAAAAACTCTAATTGGACAAGAATTAGCCTAGGGAGGACGAAAATGACCTAAATGTTCATCCAATGACACAAAAACACCTAATGGATGCACAAGATTGGTTAAAAACCCTAATTCGACAAGTATAAGCCTAGGGTGGATGAAAATGACCTAAATGTTCATCCAATGACACAAAAACACCTTATGGATGCACAAGATTGGTTAAAAACCCTTATTGGACAAGATTAAGTGTAGGGAGGACGAAAATGGCCTAAATGTTCATCCAATGAAACAAAACACCTATTGGATGCACAAGATTGGTTAGAAACCCTAATTGGACAAGAATAAGTTTAGGGAGGACGAAAACGACCTAATTGTTCACCCAATGACACAAAACACCTATTGGATGAACAAGATTGGTTAAAAACCCTATTTGGACAAGAATTAGCCTAGGGAGGACGAAAATGACCTAAATGTTCATCCAATGACACAAAACACCTATTGGATGCACAAGATTGGTTAGAAACCCTAATTGGACAAGATTACGTTTAGGGAGGACGAAAATGACCTAAATGTTCATCCAATGACACAAAACACCTATTGGATGCACAAGATTTGTTAGAAACCCAAATTGGACAAGATTAAGTGTAGGGAGGACGAAAATGGCCTAAATGTTCATCCAATGAAACAAAACACCTATTGGATGCACAAGATTTGTTAGAAACCCTAATTGGACAAGATTAAGTTTAGGGAGGACGAAAACGACCTAATTGTTCACCCAATGACACAAAACACCTATTGGATGAACAAGATTGGTTAAAAACCCTATTTGGACAAGAATTAGCCTAGGGAGGACGAAAATGACCTAAATGTTCATCCAATGACACAAAACACCTATTGGATGCACAAGATTGGTTAGAAACCCTAATTGGACAAGATTAAGTTTAGGGAGGACGAAAATGACCTAAATGTTCATCCAATGACACAAAACACCTATTGGATGCACAAGATTTGTTAAAAACCCTAATTGGACAAGAATTAGCCTAGGGAAGACGAAAATGACCTAAATGTTCATCCAATGACACAAAAACACCTAATGGATGCACAAGATTGGTTAAAAACCCTAATTGAACAAGAATTAGCCTAGGAAGGACTAAAATGACCTAAATGTTCATCCAATGACACAAAAATACCTAATGGATGCACAAGATTGGTTAAGAACCCTAATTGGACAAGATTAAGTGTAGGGAGGACGTAAATGACCTAAATGTTCATCCAATGACACAAAAACACCTATTGGATGCATAAGATTGGTTAAAAACCCTAATTGGACAAGATTAAGTGTAGGTAGGACGAAAATGAACTAAATATTCATCCAATGACACAAACACAACTATTGGATGCACAAGATTGGTTAGAAACCCTAATTGGATAAGCATAAGCCTAGGGAGGATGAAAATGATCTAAATGTTCATCCACTGACACAAAAACACCTAATGAATGCACAAGATTGGTTAAAAATCGTAATTGGACAAGATTAGGTGTAGGGAGGACGAAAATGACGTAAATGTTCCTCCAATGACACAAAACACCTATTAGATGCACAAAATTGGTTAAAAACCGTAACTGGACAAGATTAAGTTTAAGGAGGACCAAAATGACCTAATTGTTCATCCAATGAAACAAAACACCTATTGGATGTACAAGATTGGTTAGAAAGCTAATTGGACAAGATTAAGTTTTGGGAGGACGAAAATGACCTAATTGTTCATCCAATGACACAAAACACCTATTGGATGCACAAGATGGGTTAAAAACCCTAATTGGACAAGAATTAGCCTAGGGAGGACGAAAATGACCTAAATGTTCATCCAATGACACAAAAAAACCTTATTGATGCAAAAGATTGGTTAAAAACCAAAATTGGACAAGATTAAGTGTAGGGAGGACGAAAATGGCTTAAATTTTCATCCAATGACACAAACACAACTATTGGATGCACAAGATTGGTTAGAAACCCTAATTGGACAAGCATAAGCCTAGGGAGGATGAAAATGATCTAAATGTTCATCCAATTACACAAAAACACCTAATGAATCCACAAGATTGGCTAAAAACCGTAATTGGACAAGATTAAGTGTAGGGAGGACGAAAATGACCTAAATGTTCATCCAACGAGACAAAACACCTATTGGATGCACAAGATTGGTTAGAAACCCTAATTGGACAAGATTACGTTTAGGGAGGACGAAAATGACCTAAATGTTCATCCAATGACACAAAACACCTATTGGATGCACAAGATTTGTTAAAAACCCTAATTGGACAAGAATTAGCCTAGGGAAGACGAAAATGACCTAAATGTTCATCCAATGACACAAAAACACCTAATGGATGCACAAGATTGGTTAAAAACCCTAATTGAACAAGAATTAGCCTAGGAAGGACTAAAATGACCTAAATGTTCATCCAATGACACAAAAATACCTAATGGATGCACAAGATTGGTTAAGAACCCTAATTGGACAAGATTAAGTGTAGGGAGGACGTAAATGACCTAAATGTTCATCCAATGACACAAAAACACCTATTGGATGCATAAGATTGGTTAAAAACCCTAATTGGACAAGATTAAGTGTAGGTAGGACGAAAATGAACTAAATATTCATCCAATGACACAAACACAACTATTGGATGCACAAGATTGGTTAGAAACCCTAATTGGACAAGCATAAGCCTAGGGAGGATGAAAATGATCTAAATGTTCATCCACTGACACAAAAACACCTAATGAATGCACAAGATTGGTTAAAAATCGTAATTGGACAAGATTAGTTGTAGGGAGGACGAAAATGACCTAAATGTTCCTCCAATGACACAAAACACCTATTAGATGCACAAAATTGGTTAAAAACCGTAACTGGACAAGATTAAGTTTAAGGAGGACCAAAATGACCTAATTGTTCATCCAATGACACAAAACACCTATTGGATGTACAAGATTGGTTAGAAAGCTAATTGGACAAGATTAAGTTTTGGGAGGACGAAAATGACCTAAATGTTCATCCAATGACACAAAACACCTATTGGATGCACAAGATGGGTTAAAAACCCTAATTGGACAAGAATTAGCCTAGGGAGGACGAAAATGACCTAAATGTTCATCCAATGACACAAAAAAACCTTATTGATGCAAAAGATTGGTTAAAAACCAAAATTGGACAAGATTAAGTGTAGGGAGGACGAAAATGGCTTAAATTTTCATCCAATGACACAAACACAACTATTGGATGCACAAGATTGGTTAGAAACCCTAATTGGACAAGCATAAGCCTAGGGAGGATGAAAATGATCTAAATGTTCATCCAATTACACAAAAACACCTAATGAATCCACAAGATTGGCTAAAAACCGTAATTGGACAAGATTAAGTGTAGGGAGGACGAAAATGACCTAAATGTTCATCCAACGAGACAAAACACCTATTGGATGCACAAAATTGGTTAGAAACCCTAATTGGACAAGATTACGTTTAGGGAGGACGAAAATGACCTAAATGTTCATCCAATGATACAAAACACCTATTGGATGCACAAGATTTGTTAAAAACCCTAATTGGACAAGAATTAGCCTAGGGAGGACGAAAATGACCTAAATGTTCATCCAATGACACAAAAACACCTAATGGATGCACAAGATTGGTTAAAAACCCTAATTGGACTAAATTAAGTGTAGGGAGGACGAAAATGACCTAAATGTTCATCCAACGACACAAAACACCTATTGGATGCACAAGATTGGTTAAAAACCCTAATTGGACAAGAATTTGCCTAGGGAAGACGAAAATGACCTAATTGTTCATCCAATGACACAAACACAACTATTGGATGCACAATATTTGTTAAAAACCCTAATTGGACAAGATTAAGTGTAGGGAGAACGAAAATGACTTAAATGTTCATCCAATGACACAAAACACCTATTGGATGCACAAGATTGGTTAAAAACCCTAATTGGACAGGAATTAGCCTAGGGAAGACGAAAATGACCTAAATGTTCATCCAATGACACAAAACACCTATTGGATGCACAAGATTGGTTAAAAACCCTAATTGGACAAGAATTAGCCTAGGGAGGACGAAAATGACCTAAATGTTCATCCAATGACAAAAAAACACCTAATGGATGCACAAGATTGGTTAAAAATCCTAATTGGACTACATTAAGTGTAGGGAGGACGAAAATGAACTAAATGTTCATCCCACGACCCAAAACACCTATTGGATGCACAAGATTGGTTAAAAACCCTAATTGGACAAGAATTAGCCTAGGGAGGACGAAAATGACCTAAATGTTCATCCAATGACACAAAAACACCTAATGGATGCACAAGATTGGTTAAGAACCCTAATTGGACAAGATTAAGTGTAGGGAGGACGTAAATGACCTAAATGTTCATCCAATGACACAAAAACACCTATTGGATGCATAAGATTGGTTAAAAACCCTAATTGGACAAGATTAAGTGTAGGTAGGACGAAAATGAACTAAATATTCATCCAATGACACAAACACAACTATTGGATGCACAAGATTGGTTAGAAACCCTAATTGGACAAGCATAAGCCTAGGGAGGATGAAAATGATCTAAATGTTCATCCACTGATACAAAAACACCTAATGAATGCACAAGATTGGTTAAAAACCGTAATTGGACAAGATTAGGTGTAGGGAGGACGAAAATGACCTAAATGTTCCTCCAATGACACAAAACACCTATTAGATGCACAAAATTGGTTAAAAACCGTAACTGGACAAGATTAAGTTTAAGGAGGACGAAAATGACCTAATTGTTCATCCAACGACGCAAAACACCTATTGGATGCACAAGATTGGTTAAAAACCCTAATTGGACAACTTTAAGTGTAGGGAGGACGAAAATCACCTAAATGTTCATCCAATGATACAAAACACCTATTGGATGCACAAGATTGGTTAAAAACCCTAATTCGACAAGAATTAGCCTAGGGAGGACGAAAATGACTTAAATGTTCATCCAATGACACAAAAACACCTAATGGATGCACAAGATTGGTTAAAAACCCTAATTGGACAAGATTAAGTGTAGGTAGGACGAAAATGAGCTAAATATTCATCCAATGACACAAACACAACTATTGGATGCACAAGATTGGTTAGAAACCCTAATTGGACAAGCATAAGCCTAGGGAGGATGAAAATGATCTAAATGTTCATCCAATGACACAACAACACCTAATGAATGCACCAGATTGGTTAAAAACTGTAATTGGACAAGATTAAGTGTAGGGATGACGAAAATGACCTAAATGTTTCTCCAATGACACAAAACACCTATTAGATGCACAAAATTGGTTAAAAACCGTAACTGGACAAGATTAAGTTTAAGGAGGACGAAAATGACCTAATTGTTCATCCAATGACACAAAACACCTATTGGATGTACAAGATTGGTTAGAAAGCTAATTGGACAAGATTAAGTTTTGGGAAGACGAAAATGACCTAATTGTTCATCCAATGACACAAAACACCTATTGGATGCACAAGATGGGTTAAAAACCCTAATTGGACAAGAATTAGCCTAGGGAGGACGAAAATGACCTAAATGTTCATCCAATGACACAAAAAAACCTTATTGATGCAAAAGATTGGTTAAAAACCAAAATTGGACAAGATTAAGTGTAGGGAGGACGAAAATGGCTTAAATTTTCATCCAATGACACAAACACAACTATTGGATGCACAAGATTGGTTAGAAACCCTAATTGGACAAGCATAAGCCTAGGGAGGATGAAAATGATCTAAATGTTCATCCAATTACACAAAAACACCTAATGAATCCACAAGATTGGCTAAAAACCGTAATTGGACAAGATTAAGTGTAGGGAGGACGAAAATGACCTAAATGTTCATCCAACGAGACAAAACACCTATTGGATGCACAAAATTGGTTAGAAACCCTAATTGGACAAGATTACGTTTAGGGAGGACGAAAATGACCTAATTGTTCATCCAACGACGCAAAACACCTATTGGATGCACAAGATTGGTTAAAAACCCTAATTGGACAAGATTAAGTGTAGGGAGGACGAAAATGACCTAAATGTTCATCCAACGACACAAAACACCTATTGGATGCACAAGATTGGTTAAAAACCCTAATTGGACAAGAATTAGCCTAGGGAAGACGAAAATGACCTAATTGTTCATCCAATGACACAAACACAACTATTGGATGCACAAGATTTGTTAAAAACCCTAATTGGACTACATTAAGTGTAGGGAGGACGAAAATGACCTAAATGTTCATCCAATGATACAAAACACCTATTGGATGCACAAGATTGGTTAAAAACCCTAATTGGACAAGAATTAGCCTAGGGAGGACGAAAATGACCTAAATGTTCATCCAATGACACAAAAACACCTAATGGATGCACAAGAGTGGTTAAAAACCCTAATTGGACTAAATTAAGTGTAGGGAGGACGAAAATGACCTAAATGTTCATCCAACGACACAAAACACCTATTGGATGCACAAGATTGGTTAAAAACCCTAATTGGACAAGAATTTGCCTAGGGAAGACGAAAATGACCTAATTGTTCATCCAATGACACAAACACTACTATTGGATGCACAAGATTTGTTAAAAACCCTAATTGGACAAGCATAAGCCTAGGGAGGACGAAAATGACCTAAATGTTCATCCAATGACACAAAGACACCTTATGGATGTACAAGATTGGTTAAAAACCCTAATTGGACAAGATTAAGTGTAGGGAGGACGAAAATGACCTAAATGTTCATCGAATGATACAAAACACCTATTGGATGCACAAGATTGGTTAAAAACCCAAATTGGACAAGAATTAGCCTAGGGAGGACGAAAATGACCTAAATTTTCATCCAATGACACAAAAACACCTAATGGATGCACAAGATTGGTTAAAAACCCTAATTGGACTAAATTAAGTGTAGGGAGGACGAAAATGACCTAAATGTTCATCCAACGACACAAAACACCTATTGGATGCACAAGATTGGTTAAAAACCCTAATTGGACAAGAATTTGCCTAGGGAAGACGAAAATGACCTAATTGTTTATCCAATGACACAAACACTACTATTGGATGCACAAGATTTGTTAAAAACCCTAATTGGACAAGCATAAGCCTAGGGAGGACGAAAATGACCTAAATGTTCATCCAATGACACAAAGACACCTTATGGATGTACAAGATTGGTTAAAAACCCTAATTGGACAAGATTAAGTGTAGGGAGGACGTAAATGACCTAAATGTTCATCCAATGACACAAAAACACCTATTGGATGCACAAGATTGGTTAAAAACCCTAATTGGACAAGATTAAGTGTAGGGAGGACGAAAATGGCCTAAATGTTCATCCAATGACACAAAACACCTATTGGATGCACAAGATTGGCTAAAAACCCTAATTGGACAAGAATTAGCCTAGGGAGGACGAAAATGACCTAATTGTTCATCCAATGATACAAAACACCTATTGGATGCACAACATTGGTTAAAAACCCTAATTGGACAAGATTAAGTGTAGGGAGAACGAAAATGACTTAAATGTTCATCCAATGACACAAAACACCTATTGGATGCACAAGATTGGTTAAAAACCCTAATTGGACAAGATTAAGTGTAGGGAGGACGAAAATGGCCTAAATGATCATCCAATGACACAAAACACCTATTGGATGCACAAGATTTGTTAGAAACCCAAATTGGACAAGATTAAGTGTAGGGAGGACGAAAATGACCTAAATGTTCATTCAATGATACAAAACACCTATTGGATGCACAAGATTGGTTAAAAACCCTAATTGGACAAGAATTAGCCTAGGGAGGACGAAAATGACCTAAATGTTCATCCAATGACACAAAAACACCTAATGGATGCACAAGATTGGTTAAAAACCCTAATTGGACTAAATTAAGTGTAGGGAGGACGAAAATGACCTAAATGTTCATCCAACGACACAAAACACCTATTGGATGCACAAGATTGGTTAAAAACCCTAATTGGACAAGAATTTTCCTAGGGAAGACGAAAATGACCTAATTGTTCATCCAATGACACAAACACAACTATTGGATGCACAAGATTTGTTAAAAACCCTAATTGGACAAGATTAAGTGTAGGGAGAACGAAAATGACTTAAATGTTCATCCAATGACACAAAACACCTATTGGATGCACAAGATTGGTTAAAAACCCTAATTGGACAGGAATTAGCCTAGGGAAGACGAAAATGACCTAAATGTTCATCCAATGACACAAAAACACCTAATGGATGCACAAGATTGGTTAAAAACTCTAATTGGACAAGAATTAGCCTAGGGAGGACGAAAATGACCTAAATGTTCGTCCAACGACACAAAAACACCCTAATGGATGCACAAGATTGGTTAAAAACGCTAATTGGACAAGATTAAGTGTAGGGAGAACGAAAATGACTTAAATGTTCATCCAATGACACAAAACACCTATTGGATGCACAAGATTGGATAAAAACCCTAATTGGACAGGAATTAGCCTAGGGAAGACGAAAATGACCTAAATGTTCATCCAACGACACAAAAACACCTAATGGATGCACAAGATTGGTTAAAAACTCTAATTGGACAAGAATTAGCCTAGGGAGGACGAAAATGACCTAAATGTTCATCCAATGACACAAAAACACCTAATGGATGCACAAGATTGGTTAAAAACCCTAATTGGACAAGCATAAGCCTAGGGTGGATGAAAATGACCAAAATGTTCATCCAATGACACAAAAACACCTTATCGACGCACTAGATTGGTTAAAAACCCTTATTATACAAGATTAAGTGTAGGGAGGACGAAAATGGCCTAAATGTTCATCCAATGACACAAAACACCTATTGGATGCACAAGATTGGCTAAAAACCCTAATTGGACAAGAATTAGCCTAGGGAGGACGAAAATGACCTAATTGTTCATCCAATGATACAAAACACCTATTGGATGCACAACATTGGTTAAAAACCCTAATTGGACAAGATTAAGTGTAGGGAGAACGAAAATGACTTAAATGTTCATCCAATGAAACAAAACACCTATTGGATGCACAAGATTGGATAAAAACCCTAATTGGACAGGAATTAGCCTAGGGAAGACGAAAATGACCTAAATGTTCATCCAACGACACAAAAACACCTAATGGATGCACAAGATTGGTTAAAAACTCTAATGGGACATGAATTAGCCTAGGGAGGACGAAAATGACCTAAATGTTCATCCAATGACACAAAAACACCTAATGGATGCACAAGATTGGTTAAAAACCCTAATTCGACAAGCATAAGCCTAGGGTGGATGAAAATGACCTAAATGTTCATCCAATGACACAAAAACACCTTATGGATGCACAAGATTGGTTAAAAACCCTAATTGGACAAGATTAAGTGTAGGGAGGACGAAAATGGCCTAAATGATCATCCAATGACACAAAACACCTATTGGATGCACAAGATTTGTTAGAAACCCTAATTGGACAAGATTAAGTTTAGGGAAGACGAAAACGACCTAATTGTTCATCCAATGATACAAAACACCTATTGGACGCACAACATTAGTTAAAAACCCTAATTGGACAAGATTAAGTGTAGGGAGAACGAAAATGACTTAAATGTTCATCCAATGACACATAACACCTATTGGATGCACAAGATTGGTTAAAAACCCTAATTGGATAAGAATTAGCCTACGGAAGACGAAAATGACCTAAATGTTCATCCAATGACACAAAAACACCTAATGGATGCACAAGATTGGTTAAACACTCTAATTGGACAAGAATTAGCCTAGGGAGGACGAAAATGACCTAAATGTTCATCCAATGAAACAAAAACACCTAATGGATGCACAAGATTGGTTAAAAACCCTAATTCGAAAAGCATAAGCCTAGGGTGGATGAAAATGACCTAAATGTTCATCCAATGACACAAAAACACCTTATGGATGCACAAGATTGGTTAAAAACCCTTATTGGACAAGATTAAGTGTAGGGAGGACGAAAATCGCCTAAATGTTCATCCAATGAAACAAAACACCTATTGGATGCACAAGATTGGTTAGAAACCCAAATTGGACAAGATTACGTTTAGGGAGGACGAAAATGACCTAAATGTTCGTCCAATGACACAAAACACCTATTGGATGCACAAGATTGGTTAAAAACCCTAATTGGACAAGAATTAGCCTAGGGAAGACGAAAATGACCTAAATGTTCATCCAATGACACAAAAACACCTAATGGATGCACAAGATTGGTTAAAAACCCTAATTGAACAAGAATTAGCCTAGGAAGGACTAAAATGACCCAAATGTTCATCCAATGACACAAAAACACCTAATGGATGCACAAGATTGGTTAAGAACCCTAATTGGACAAGATTAAGTTTAGGGAGGACGTAAATGACCTAAATGTTCATCCAATGACACAAAAACACCTATTGGATGCATAAGATTGGTTAAAAACCCTAATTGGACAAGATTAAGTGTAGGTAGGACGAAAATGAACTAAATATTCATCCAATGACACAAACACAACTATTGGATGCACAAGATTGGTTAGAAACCCTAATTGGACAAGCATAAGCCTAGGGAGGATGAAAATGATCTAAATGTTCATCCAATGACACAACAACACCTAATGAATGCACCAGATTGGTTAAAAACCGTAATTGGACAAGATTAAGTGTAGGGATGACGAAAATGACCTAAATGTTTCTCCAATGACACAAAACACCTATTAGATGCACAAAATTGGTTAAAAACCGTAACTGGACAAGATTAAGTTTAAGGAGGACGAAAATGACCTAATTGTTCATCCAATGACACAAAACACCTATTGGATGTACAAGATTGGTTAGAAAGCTAATTGGACAAGATTAAGTTTTGGGAAGACGAAAATGACCTAATTGTTCATCCAATGACACAAAACACCTATTGGATGCACAAGATGGGTTAAAAACCCTAATTGGACAAGAATTAGCCTAGGGAGGACGAAAATGACCTAAATGTTCATCCAATGACACAAAAAAACCTTATTGATGCACAAGATTGGTTAAAAATCATAATTGGACAAGATTAAGTGTAGGGAGGACGAAAATGGCCTAAATTTTCATCCAATGACACAAAACACCTGTTCGATGCACAAGATTGGCTAAAAACCCTAATTGGACAAGAATTAGCCTAGGGAAGACGAAAATGACCTAAATGTTCATCGAATGACAAAAAAAACACCTAATGCATGCACAAGATTGGTTAAAAACCCTAATTGGAAAAGAATTAGCCTAGGGAGGACGAAAATGACCTAAATGTTCATCCAATGACACAAAAACACCTAATGGATGCACAAGATTGGTTAAAAACCCTAATTGGACTAAATTAAGTGTAGGGAGGACGAAAATGACCTAAATGTTCATCCAACGACACAAAACACCTATTGGATGCACAAGATTGGTTAAAAACCCTAATTGGACAAGAATTTGCCTAGGGAAGACGAAAATGACCTAATTGTTCACCCAATGACACAAACACAACTATTGGATGCACAAGATTTGTTAAAAACCCTTATTGGACAAGCATAAGCCTAGGGAGGAAGAAAATGACCTAAATGTTCATCCAATGACACAAAGACACCTTATGGATGTACAAGATTGGTTAAAAACACTAATTGGACAAGATTAAGTGTAGGGAGGACGAAAATGACCTAAATGTTCATCCAACAAGACAAAACACCTATTGGATGCACAAGATTGGTTAGAAACCCTAATTGGACAAGATTACGTTTAGGGAGGACGAAAATGACCTAATTGTTCATCCAATGACGCAAAACACCTATTGGATGCAAAAGATTGGTTAAAAACCCTAATTGGACAAGATTAAGTGTAGGTAGGACGAAAATGACCTAAATATTCATCCAATGACACAAACACAACTATTGGATGCACAAGATTGGTTAGAAACCCTAATTGGACAAGCATAAGCCTAGGGAGGATGAAAATGATCTAAATGTTCATCCAATGACACACAAACACCTAATGAATGAACAAGATTGGTTAAAAACCGTAATTGGACAAGATTAAGTGTAGGGAGGACGAAAATGACCTAAATGTTCATCCAAAGAGACAAAACACCTATTGGATTCACAAGATTGGTTAGAAACCCTAATTGGACAAGATTACGTTTAGGGAGGACGAAAATAACCTAATTGTTCATCCAATGACGCAAAACACCTATTGGATGCACAAGATTGGTTAAAAACCCTAATTGGACAAGATTAAGTGTAGGGAGGACGAAAATGACCTAAATGTTCATCGAATGATACAAAACACCTATTGGATGCACAAGATTGGTTAAAAACCCTAATTGGACAAGAATTAGCCTAGGGAGGACGAAAATGACCTAAATGTTCATCCAATGACACAAAAACACCTAATGGATGCACAAGATTGGTTAAAAACCCTAATTGGACAAAATTAAGTGTAGGGAGGACGAAAATGACCTAAATGTTCATCCAACGACACAAAACACCTATTGGATGCACAAGATTGGTTAAAAACCCTAATTGGACAAGAATTTGCCTAGGGAAGACGAAAATGACCTAATTGTTCATCCAATGACACAAACACAACTATTGGATGCACAAGATTTGTTAAAAACCCTAATTGGACAAGCATAAGCCTAGGGAGGACGAAAATGACCTAAATGTTCATCCAATGACACAAAGACACCTTATGGATGTACAAGATTGGTTAAAAACCCTAATTGGACAAGATTAAGTGTAGGGAGGACGAATATGACCTAAATGTTCATCCAACGAGACAAAACACCTATTGGATGCACAAGATTGGTTAGAAACCCTAATTGGACAAGATTACGTTTAGGGAGGACGAAAATGACATAATTGTTCATCCAATGACGCAAAACACCTATTGGATGCACAAGATTGGTTAAAAACCCTAATTGGACAAGATTAAGTGTAGGGAGGACGAAAATGACCTAAATGTTCATCCAATGATACAAAACACCTATTGGATGCACAAGATTGGTTAAAAACCCTAATTGGACTAAATTAAGTGTAGGGAGGACGAAAATGACCTAAATGTTCATCCAACGAGACAAAACACCTATTGGATGCACAAGATTGGTTAGAAACCCTAATTGGACAAGATTACGTTTAGGGAGGACGAAAATGACCTAATTGTTCATCCAACGACGCAAAACACCTATTGGATGCACAAGATTGGTTAAAAACCCTAATTGGACAAGATTAAGTGTAGGGAGGACGAAAATGACCTAAATGTTCATCCAATGATACAAAACACCTATTGGATGCACAAGATTGGTTAAAAACCCTAATTGGACAAGAATTTGCCTAGGGAAGACGAAAATGACCTAATTGTTCATCCAATGACACAAACACAACTATTGGATGCACAAGATTTGTTAAAAACCGTAATTGGACAAGATTAAGTGTAGGGAGGACGAAAATGACCTAAATGTTCATCCAACGAGACAAAACACCTATTGGATGCACAAGATTGGTTAGAAACCCTAATTGGACAAGATTACGTTTAGGGAGGACGAAAATGACCTAGTTGTTCATCCAACGACGCAAAACACCTATTGGATGCACAAGATTGGTTAAAAACCCTAATTGGACAAGATTAAGTGTAGGGAGGACGAAAATGACCTAAATGTTCATCCAATGATACAAAACACCTATTGGATGCACAAGATTGGTTAAAAACCCTAATTGGACTAAATTAAGTGTAGGGAGGACGAAAATGACCTAAATTTTCATCCAATGACATAAACACAACTATTGGATGCACAAGATTGGTTAGAAACCCTAATTGGACAAGCATAATCCTAGGGAGGATGAAAATGATCTAAATGTTCATCCAATGACACAAAAACACCTAATGAATCCACAAGATTGGCTAAAAACCGTAATTGGACGAGATTAAGTGTAGGGAGGACGAAAATGACCTAAATGTTCATCCAACGAGACAAAACACCTATTGGATGCACAAAATTGGTTAGAAACCCTAATTGGACAAGATTAAGTGTAGGGAGGACGAAAATGACCTAAATGTTCATCCAATGATACAAAACACCTATTGGATGCACAAGATTGGTTAAAAACCCTAATTGGACTAAATTAAGTGTAGAGAGGACGAAAATGACCTAAATTTTCATCCAATGACATAAACACAACTATTGGATGCACAAGATTGGTTAGAAACCCTAATTGGACAAGCATAATCCTAGGGAGGATGAAAATGATCTAAATGTTCATCCAATGACACAACAACACCTAATGAATCCACAAGATTGGCTAAAAACCGTAATTGGACAAGATTAAGTGTAGGGAGGACGAAAATGACCTAAATGTTCATCCAACGAGACAAAACACCTATTGGATGCACAAAATTGGTTAGAAACCCTAATTGGACAAGATTACGTTTAGGGAGGACGAAAATGACCTAATTGTTCATCCAACGACGCAAAACACCTATTGGATGCACAAGATTGGTTAAAAACCCTAATTGAACAAGATTAAGTGTAGGGAGGACGAAAATGACCTAAATGTTCATTCAATGATACAAAACACCTATTGGATGCACAAGATTGGTTAAAAACCCTAATTGGACAAGAATTAGCCTAGGGAGGACGAAAATGACCTAAATGTTCATCCAATGACACAAAAACACCTAATGGATGCACAAGATTGGTTAAAAACCCTAATTGGACAAGATTAAGTGTAGGTAGGACGAAAATGAGCTAAATATTCATCCAATGACACAAACACAACTATTGGATGCACAAGATTGGTTAGAAACCCTAATTGGACAAGCATAAGCCTAGGGAGGATGAAAATGATCTAAATGTTCATCCAATGACACAACAACACCTAATGAATGCACCAGATTGGTTAAAAACTGTAATTGGACAAGATTAAGTGTAGGGATGACGAAAATGACCTAAATGTTTCTCCAATGACACAAAACACCTATTAGATGCACAAAATTGGTTAAAAACCGTAACTGGACAAGATTAAGTTTAAGGAGGACGAAAATGACCTAATTGTTCATCCAATGACACAAAACACCTATTGGATGTACAAGATTGGTTAGAAAGCTAATTGGACAAGATTAAGTTTTGGGAAGACGAAAATGACCTAATTGTTCATCCAATGACACAAAACACCTATTGGATGCACAAGATGGGTTAAAAACCCTAATTGGACAAGAATTAGCCTAGGGAGGACGAAAATGACCTAAATGTTCATCCAATGACACAAAAACACCTAATGGATGCACAAGATTGGTTAAAAACCCTAATTGGAAAAGAATTAGCCTAGGGAGGACGAAAATGACCTAAATGTTCATCCAATAACACAAAAACACCTAATGGATGCACAAGATTGGTTAAAAACCCTAATTGGACTAAATTAAGTGTAGGGAGGACGAAAATGACCTAAATGTTCATCCAACGACACAAAACACCTATTGGATGCACAAGATTGGTAAAAAACCCTAATTGGACAGGAATTAGCCTAGGGAAGACAAAAATGACCTAAATGTTCATCCAATGACACAAAAACACCTAATGGATGCACAAGATTGGTTAAAAACTCTAATTGGACAACAATTAGCCTAGGGAGGACGAAAATGACCTAAATGTTCGTCCAACGACACAAAAACACCCTAATGGATGCACAAGATTGGTTAAAAACGCTAATTGGACAAGATTAAGTGTAGGGAGAACGAAAATGACTTAAATGTTCATCCAATGACACAAAACACCTATTGGATGCACAAGATTGGATAAAAACCCTAATTGGACAAGATTACGTTTAAGGAGGAAGAAAATGACCTAATTGTTCATCCAATGACGCAAAACACCTATTGGATGCACAAGATTGGTTAAAAACCCTAATTGGACAAGATTAAGTGTAGGTAGGACGAAAATGACCTAAATATTCATCCAATGACACAAACACAACTATTGGATGCACAAGATTGGTTAGAAACCCTAATTGGACAAGCATAAGCCTAGGGAGGATGAAAATGATCTAAATGTTCATCAAATGACACACAAACACCTAATGAATGCACAAGATTGGTTAAAAACCGTAATTGGACAAGATTAAGTGTAGGGAGGACGAAAATGACCTAAATGTTCATCCAACAAGACAAAACACCTATTGGATGCACAAGATTGGTTAGAAACCCTAATTGGACAAGATTACGTTTAGGGAGGACGAAAATGACCTAATTTTTCATCCAATGACGCAAAACACCTATTGGATGCACAAGATTGGTTAAAAACCCTATTTGGACAAGATTAAGTGTAGGGAGGACGAAAATGACCTAAATGTTCATCCAATGATACAAAAACACCTAATGGATGCACAAGATTGGTTAAGAACCCTAATTGGACAAGATTAAGTGTAGGGAGGACGTAAATGACCTAAATGTTCATCCAATGACACAAAAACACCGATAGGATGCATAAGATTGGTTAAAAACCCTAATTGGACAACATTAAGTGTAGGTAGGACGAAAATGACCTAAATATTCATCCAATGACACAAACACAACTATTGGATGCACAAGATTGGTTAGAAACCCTAATTGGACAAGCATAAGCCTAGGGAGGATGAAAATGATCTAAATGTTCATCCAATGACACAAAAACACCTAATGAATGCACAAGATTGGCTAAAAACCGTAATTGGACAAGATTAAGTGTAGGGAGGACGAAAATGACCTAAATGTTCATCCAACGAGACAAAACACCTATTGGATGCACAAAATTGGTTAGAAACACTAATTGGACAAGATTACGTTTAGGGAGGACGAAAATGACCTAATTGATCATCCAACGACGCAAAACACCTATTGGATGCACAAGATTGGTTAAAAACCCTAATTGGACAAGATTAAGTGTAGGGAGGACGAAAATGACCTAAATGTTCATCCAATGATACAAAACACCTATTGGATGCACAAGATTGGTTAAAAACCCTAATTGGACAAGAATTAGCCTAGGGAGGACGAAAATGACCTAAATGTTCATCCAATGACACAAAAACACCTAATGGATGCACAAGATTGGTTAAAAATCCTAATTGGACTACATTAAGTGTAGGGAAGACGAAAATGACCTAAAGGTTCATCCAATGACACAAAACATATATTGGATGCACAAGATTGGTTAAAAACCCTAATTGGACATGAATTAGCCTAGGGAGGACGAAAATGACCTAATTGTTCATCCAATGACACAAACAGAACTATTGGATGCACAAGATTGGTTAGAAACCATAATTGGACAAGCATAAGTCTAGGGAGGTCGAAAATGAGCTAATTGTTCATCCAATGACACAAACACAACTATTGGATGCACAAGATTGGTTAAAACCCCTAATTGTTCAAGGATAAGCCTAGGGAGGATGAAAATGACCTAAATGTTCATCCAATGACACAAAACACCTATTAGATGCACAAGATTGGTTAAAAACCCTAATTAGACAAGAATTAGCCTAGGGAGGACGAAAATGACCTAAATGTTCATCCAATGACACAAAAACACCTAATGGATGCACAAGATTGGTTAAAAACCCTAATTGGACAAGAATTTGCCTAGGGAGGACGAAAATGACCTAAATGTTCATCCAATGACACAAAAACACCTAATGGATGCACAAGATTGGTTAAAAACCCTAATTGGACTAAATTAATGGTAGGGAGGACGAAAATGACCTAAATTTTCATCCAACGACACAAAACACCTATTGGATGCACAAGATTGGTTAAAAACCCTAATTGGACAAGAATTTGCCTAGGGAAGACGAAAATGACCTAATTGTTCATCCAATGACACAAACACAACTATTGGATGCACAAGATTTGTTAAAAACCCTAATTGGACTACATTAAGTGTAGGGAGGACGAAAATGACCTAAATGTTCATCCAATGATACAAAACACCTATTGGATGCACAAGATTGGTTAAAAACCCTAATTGGACAAGAATTTGCCTAGGGAGGACGAAAATGACCTAAATGTTCATCCAATGACACAAAAACACCTAATGGATGCACAAGATTGGTTAAAAACCCTAATTGGACTAAATTAAGTGTAGGGAGGACGAAAATGACCTAAATGTTCATCCAACGACACAAAACACCTATTGGATGCACAAGATTGGTTAAAAACCCTAATTGGACAAGAATTTTCCTAGGGAAGACGAAAATGACCTAATTGTTCATCCAATGACACAAACACAACTATTGGATGCACAAGATTTGTTAAAAACCCTAATTGGACAAGATTAAGTGTAGGGAGAACGAAAATGACTTAAATGTTCATCCAATGACACAAAACACCTATTGGATGCACAAGATTGGTTAAAAACCCTAATTGGACAGGAATTAGCCTAGGGAAGACGAAAATGACCTAAATGTTCATCCAATGACACAAAAACACCTAATGGATGCACAAGATTGGTTAAAAACCCTAATTGGACTAAATTAAGTGTAGGGAGGACGAAAATGACCTAAATGTTCATCCAACGACACAAAACACCTATTGGATGCACAAGATTGGTTAAAAACCCTAATTGGACAAGAATTTGCCTAGGGAAGACGAAAATGACCTAATTGTTCATCCAATGACACAAACACAACTATTGGATGCACAATATTTGTTAAAAACCCTAATTGGACAAGATTAAGTGTAGGGAGAACGAAAATGACTTAAATGTTCATCCAATGACACAAAACACCTATTGGATGCACAAGATTGGTTAAAAACCCTAATTGGACAGGAATTAGCCTAGGGAAGACGAAAATGACCTAAATGTTCATCCAATGACACAAAACACCTATTGGATGCACAAGATTGGTTAAAAACCCTAATTGGACAAGAATTAGCCTAGGGAGGACGAAAATGACCTAAATGTTCATCCAATGACACAAAAACACCTAATGGATGCACAAGATTGGTTAAAAACTCTAATTGGACAAGAATTAGCCTAGGGAGGACGAAAATGACCTAAATGTTCATCCAATGACACAAAAACACCTAATGGATGCACAAGATTGGTTAAAAACCCTAATTGGACAAGATTAAGTGTAGGGAGGACGAAAATGACCTAAATGTTCATCCAACGAGACAAAACACCTATTGGATGCACAAGATTGGTTAGAAACCCTAATTGGACAAGATTACGTTTAGGGAGGACGAAAATAACCTAATTGTTCATCCAATGACGCAAAACACCTATTGGATGCACAAGATTGGTTAAAAACCCTAATTGGACAAGATTAAGTGTAGGTAGGACGAAAATGACCTAAATATTCATCCAATGACACAAACACAACTATTGGATGCACAAGATTGGTTAGAAACCCTAATTGGACAAGCATAAGCCTAGGGAGGATGAAAATGATCTAAATGTTCATCCAATGACACAAAAACACCTAATGAATCCACAAGATTGGCTAAAAACCGTAATTGGACAAGATTAAGTGTAGGGAGGACGAAAATGACCTAAATGTTCATCCAACGAGACAAAACACCTATTGGATGCACAAAATTGGTTAGAAACCCTAATTGGACAAGATTAAGTGTAGGGAGGACGAAAATGACCTAAATGTTCATCCAATGATACAAAACACCTATTGGATGCACAAGATTGGTTAAAAACCCTAATTGGACTAAATTAAGTGTAGAGAGGACGAAAATGACCTAAATTTTCATCCAATGACATAAACACAACTATTGGATGCACAAGATTGGTTAGAAACCCTAATTGGACAAGCATAATCCTAGGGAGGATGAAAATGATCTAAATGTTCATCCAATGACACAACAACACCTAATGAATCCACAAGATTGGCTAAAAACCGTAATTGGACAAGATTAAGTGTAGGGAGGACGAAAATGACCTAAATGTTCATCCAACGAGACAAAACACCTATTGGATGCACAAAATTGGTTAGAAACCCTAATTGGACAAGATTACGTTTAGGGAGGACGAAAATGACCTAATTGTTCATCCAACGACGCAAAACACCTATTGGATGCACAAGATTGGTTAAAAACCCTAATTGAACAAGATTAAGTGTAGGGAGGACGAAAATGACCTAAATGTTCATTCAATGATACAAAACACCTATTGGATGCACAAGATTGGTTAAAAACCCTAATTGGACAAGAATTAGCCTAGGGAGGACGAAAATGACCTAAATGTTCATCCAATGACACAAAAACACCTAATGGATGCACAAGATTGGTTAAAAACCCTAATTGGACTAAATTAATGGTAGGGAGGACGAAAATGACCTAAATTTTCATCCAACGACACAAAACACCTATTGGATGCACAAGATTGGTTAAAAACCCTAATTGGAAAGAATTTGCCTAGGGAAGACGAAAATGACCTAATTGTTCATCCAATGACACAAACACAACTATTGGATGCACAAGATTTGTTAAAAACCCTAATTGGACTACATTAAGTGTAGGGAGGACGAAAATGACCTAAATGTTCATCCAACGAGACAAAACACCTATTGGATGCACAAGATTGGTTAGAAACCCTAATTGGACAAGATTACGTTTAGGGAGGACGAAAATGACCTAATTGTTCATCCAACGACGCAAAACACCTATTGGATGCACAAGATTGGTTAAAAACCCTAATTGGACAAGATTAAGTGTAGGGAGGACGAAAATGACCTAAATGTTCATCCAATGATACAAAACACCTATTGGATGCACAAGATTGGTTAAAAACCCTAATTGGACTAAATTAAGTGTAGGGAGGACGAAAATGACCTAATTGTTCATCCAATGACACAAACACAACTATTGGATGCACAAGATTTGTTAAAAACCCTAATTGGACTACATTAAGTGTAGGGAGGACGAAAATGACCTAAATGTTCATCCAACGAGACAAAACACCTATTGGATGCACAAGATTGGTTAGAAACCCTAATTGGACAAGATTACGTTTAGGGAGGACGAAAATGACCTAATTGTTCATCCAACGACGCAAAACAACTATTGGATGCACAAGATTGGTTAAAAACCCTAATTGGACAAGATTAAGTGTAGGGAGGACGAAAATGACCTAAATGTTCATCCAATGATACAAAACACCTATTGGATGCACAAGATTGGTTAAAAACCCTAATTGGACTAAATTAAGTGTAGGGAGGACGAAAATGACCTAAATTTTCATCCAATGACACAAACACAACTATTGGATGCACAAGATTGGTTAGAAACCCTAATTGGACAAGCATAAGCCTAGGGAGGATGAAAATGATCTAAATGTTCATCCAATGACACAAAAACACCTAATGAATCCACAAGATTGGCTAAAAACCGTAATTGGACAAGATTAAGTGTAGGGAGGACGAAAATGACCTAAATGTTCATCCAACGAGACAAAACACCTATTGGATGCACAAAATTGGTTAGAAACACTAATTGGACAAGATTACGTTTAGGGAGGACGAAAATGACCTAATTGTTCATCCAACGACGCAAAACACCTATTGGATGCACAAGATTGGTTAAAAACCCTAATTGGACAAGATTAAGTGTAGGGAGGACGAAAATGACCTAAATGTTCATCCAATGATACAAAACACCTATTGGATGCACAAGATTGGTTAAAAACCCTAATTGGACAAGAATTAGCCTAGGGAGGACGAAAATGACCTAAATGTTCATCCAATGACACAAAAACACCTAATGGATGCACAAGATTGGTTAAAAACCCTAATTGGACTAAATTAATGGTAGGGAGGACGAAAATGACCTAAATTTTCATCCAACGACACAAAACACCTATTGGATGCACAAGATTGGTTAAAAACCCTAATTGGACAAGAATTTGCCTAGGGAAGACGAAAATGACCTAATTGTTCATCCAATGACACAAACACAACTATTGGATGCACAAGATTTGTTAAAAACCCTAATTGGACTACATTAAGTGTAGGGAGGACGAAAATGGCCTAAATGTTCATCCAACGAGACAAAACACCTATTGGATGCACAAGATTGGTTAGAAACCCTAATTGGACAAGATTACGTTTAGGGAGGACGAAAATGACCTAATTGTTCATCCAACGACGCAAAACACCTATTGGATGCACAAGATTGGTTAAAAACCCTAATTGGACAAGATTAAGTGTAGGGAGGACGAAAATGACCTAAATGTTCATCCAATGATACAAAACACCTATTGGATGCACAAGATTGGTTAAAAACCCTAATTGGACTAAATTAAGTGTAGGGAGGACGAAAATGACCTAAATTTTCATCCAATGACACAAACACAACTATTGGATGCACAAGATTGGTTAGAAACCCTAATTGGACAAGCATAAGCCTAGGGAGGATGAAAATGATCTAAATGTTCATCCAATGACACAAAAACACCTAATGAATCCACAAGATTGGCTAAAAACCGTAATTGGACAAGATTATGTGTAGGGAGGACGAAAATGACCTAAATGTTCATCCAACGAGACAAAACACCTATTGGATGCACAAAATTGGTTAGAAACCCTAATTGGACAAGATTACGTTTTGGGAGGACGAAAATGACCTAATTGTTCATCCAACGACGCAAAACACCTATTGGATGCACAAGATTGGTTAAAAACCCTAATTGGACAAGATTAAGTGTAGGGAGGACGAAAATGACCTAAATGTTCATCCAATGATACAAAACACCTATTGGATGCACAAGATTGGTTAAAAACCCTAATTGGACAAGAATTTGCCTAGGGAAGACGAAAATGACCTAATTGTTCATCCAATGACACAAACACAACTATTGGATGCACAAGATTTGTTAAAAACCCTAATTGGACTACATTAAGTGTAGGGAGGACGAAAATGACCTAAATGTTCATCCAACGACACAAAACACCTATTGGATGCACAAGATTGGTTAAAAACCCTAATTGGACAAGATTAAGTGTAGGGAGGACGAAAATGACCTAAATGTTCATCCAACGACACAAAACACCTATTGGATGCACAAGATTGGTTAAAAACCCTAATTGGACAAGAATTTGCCTAGGGAAGACGAAAATGACCTAATTGTTCATCCAATGACACAAACACAACTATTGGATGCACAAGATTTGTTAAAAACCCTAATTGGACTACATTAAGTGTAGGGAGGACGAAAATGACCTAAATGTTCATCCAACGAGACAAAACACCTATTGGATGCACAAGATTGGTTAGAAACCCTAATTGGACAAGATTACGTTTAGGGAGGACGAAAATGACCTAATTGTTCATCCAACGACGCAAAACACCTAATGGATGCACAAGATTGGTTAAAAACCCTAATTGGACAAGATTAAGTGTAGGGAGGACGAAAATGACCTAAATGTTCATCCAATGATACAAAACACCTATTGGATGCACAAGATTGGTTAAAAACCCTAATTGGACTAAATTAAGTGTAGGGAGGACGAAAATGACCTAAATTTTCATCCAATGACATAAACACAACTATTGGATGCACAAGATTGGTTAGAAACCCTAATTGGACAAGCATAATCCTAGGGAGGATGAAAATGATCTAAATGTTCATCCAATGACACAAAAACACCTAATGAATCCACAAGATTGGCTAAAAACCGTAATTGGACGAGATTAAGTGTAGGGAGGACGAAAATGACCTAAATGTTCATCCAACGAGACAAAACACCTATTGGATGCACAAAATTGGTTAGAAACCCTAATTGGACAAGATTAAGTGTAGGGAGGACGAAAATGACCTAAATGTTCATCCAATGATACAAAACACCTATTGGATGCACAAGATTGGTTAAAAACCCTAATTGGACTAAATTAAGTGTAGAGAGGACGAAAATGACCTAAATTTTCATCCAATGACATAAACACAACTATTGGATGCACAAGATTGGTTAGAAACCCTAATTGGACAAGCATAATCCTAGGGAGGATGAAAATGATCTAAATGTTCATCCAATGACACAACAACACCTAATGAATCCACAAGATTGGCTAAAAACCGTAATTGGACAAGATTAAGTGTAGGGAGGACGAAAATGACCTAAATGTTCATCCAACGAGACAAAACACCTATTGGATGCACAAAATTGGTTAGAAACCCTAATTGGACAAGATTACGTTTAGGGAGGACGAAAATGACCTAATTGTTCATCCAACGACGCAAAACACCTATTGGATGCACAAGATTGGTTAAAAACCCTAATTGAACAAGATTAAGTGTAGGGAGGACGAAAATGACCTAAATGTTCATTCAATGATACAAAACACCTATTGGATGCACAAGATTGGTTAAAAACCCTAATTGGACAAGAATTAGCCTAGGGAGGACGAAAATGACCTAAATGTTCATCCAATGACACAAAAACACCTAATGGATGCACAAGATTGGTTAAAAACCCTAATTGGACTAAATTAATGGTAGGGAGGACGAAAATGACCTAAATTTTCATCCAACGACACAAAACACCTATTGGATGCACAAGATTGGTTAAAAACCCTAATTGGAAAGAATTTGCCTAGGGAAGACGAAAATGACCTAATTGTTCATCCAATGACACAAACACAACTATTGGATGCACAAGATTTGTTAAAAACCCTAATTGGACTACATTAAGTGTAGGGAGGACGAAAATGACCTAAATGTTCATCCAACGAGACAAAACACCTATTGGATGCACAAGATTGGTTAGAAACCCTAATTGGACAAGATTACGTTTAGGGAGGACGAAAATGACCTAATTGTTCATCCAACGACGCAAAACACCTATTGGATGCACAAGATTGGTTAAAAACCCTAATTGGACAAGATTAAGTGTAGGGAGGACGAAAATGACCTAAATGTTCATCCAATGATACAAAACACCTATTGGATGCACAAGATTGGTTAAAAACCCTAATTGGACTAAATTAAGTGTAGGGAGGACGAAAATGACCTAAATGTTCATCCAACGACACAAAACACCTATTGGATGCACAAGATTGGTTAAAAACCCTAATTGGACAAGATTAAGTGTAGGGAGGATGAAAATGGCCTAAATGATCATCCAATGACACAAAACACCTATTGGATGCACAAGATTTGTTAGAAACCCTAATTGGACAAGATTAAGTTTAGGGAGGACGAAAACGACCTAATTGTTCATCCAATGATACAAAACACCTATTGGATGCACAACATTGGTTAAAAACCCTAATTGGACAAGATTAAGTGTAGGGAGAACGAAAATGACTTAAATGTTCATCCAATGACACAAAACACCTATTGGATGCACAAGATTGGTTAAAAACCCTAATTGGATAAGAATTAGCCTAGGGAAGACGAAAATGACGTAAATGTTCATCCAATGACACAAAAACACCTAATGGATGCACAAGATTGGTTAAAAACTCTAATTGGACAAGAATTAGCCTAGGGAGGACGAAAATGACCTAAATGTTCATCCAATGACACAAAAACACCTAATGGATGCACAAGATTGGTTAAAAACCCTTATTGGACAAGATTAAGTGTAGGGAGGACGAAAATGGCCTAAATGTTCATCCAATGAAACAAAACACCTATTGGATGCACAAGATTTGTTAGAAACCCTAATTGGACAAGAATAAGTTTAGGGAGGACGAAAACGACCTAATTGTTCACCCAATGACACAAAACACCTATTGGATGAACAAGATTGGTTAAAAACCCTATTTGGACAAGAATTAGCCTAGGGAGGACGAAAATGACCTAAATGTTCATCCAATGACACAAAACACCTATTGGATGCACAAGATTGGTTAGAAACCCTAATTGGACAAGATTACGTTTAGGGAGGACGAAAATGACCTAAATGTTCATCCAATGACACAAAACACCTATTGGATGCACAAGATTTGTTAAAAACCCTAATTGGACAAGAATTAGCCTAGGGAAGACAAAAATGACCTAAATGTTCATCCAATGACACAAAAACACCAAATGGATGCACAAGATTGGTTAAAAACCCTAATTGAACAAGAATTAGCCTAGGAAGGACTAAAATGACCTAAATGTTCATCCAATGACACAAAAATACCTAATGGATGCACAAGATTGGTTAAGAACCCTAATTGGACAAGATTAAGTGTAGGGAGGACGTAAATGACCTAAATGTTCATCCAATGACACAAAAACACCTATTGGATGCATAAGATTGGTTAAAAACCCTAATTGGACAAGATTAAGTGTAGGTAGGACGAAAATGAACTAAATATTCATCCAATGACACAAACACAAGTATTGGATGCACAAGATTGGTTAGAAACCCTAATTGGACAAGCATAAGCCTAGGGAGGATGAAAATGATCTAAATGTTCATCCACTGATACAAAAACACCTAATGAATGCACAAGATTGGTTAAAAACCGTAATTGGACAAGATTAGGTGTAGGGAGGACGAAAATGACCTAAATGTTCCTCCAATGACACAAAACACCTATTAGATGCACAAAATTGGTTAAAAACCGTAACTGGACAAGATTAAGTTTAAGGAGGACGAAAATGTTCTAATTGTTCATCCAACGACGCAAAACACCTATTGGATGCACAAGATTGGTTAAAAACCCTAATTGGACAAGATTAAGTGTAGGGAGGACGAAAATGACCTAAATGTTCATCCAATGATACAAAACACCTATTGGATGCACAAGATTGGTTAAAAACCCTAATTGGACAAGAATTTGCCTAGGGAGGACGAAAATGACCTAAATGTTCATCCAATGACACAAAAACACCTAATGGATGCACAAGATTGGTTAAAAACCCTAATTGGACTAAATTAATGGTAGGGAGGACGAAAATTACCTAAATTTTCATCCAACGACACAAAACACCTATTGGATGCACAAGATTGGTTAAAAACCCTAATTGGACAAGAATTTGCCTAGGGAAGACGAAAATGACCTAATTGTTCATCCAATGACACAAACACAACTATTGGATGCACAAGATTTGTTAAAAACCCTAATTGGACTACATTAAGTGTAGGGAGGACGAAAATGACCTAAATGTTCATCCAACGAGACAAAACACCTATTGGATGCACAAGTTTGGTTAGAAACCCTAATTGGACAAGATTACGTTTAGGGAGGACGAAAATGACCTAATTGTTCATCCAACGACGCAAAACACCTATTGGATGCACAAGATTGGTTAAAAACCCTAATTGGACAAGATTAAGTGTAGGGAGGACGAAAATGACCTAAATGTTCATCCAATGATACAAAACACCTATTGGATGCACAAGATTGGTTAAAAACCCTAATTGGACTAAATTAAGTGTAGGGAGGACGAAAATGACCTAAATGTTCATCCAACGACACAAAACACCTATTGGATGCACAAGATTGGTTAAAAATCCTAATTGGACAAGAATTTGCCTAGGGAAGACGAAAATGACCTAATTGTTCATCCAATGACACAAACACAACTATTGGATGCACAAGATTTGTTAAAAACCCTAATTGGACTACATTAAGTGTAGGGAGGACGAAAATGACCTAAATGTTCATCCAACGAGACAAAACACCTATTGGATGCACAAGATTGGTTAAAAACCCTAATTGGACAAGATTAAGTGTAGGGAGGACGAAAATGACCTAATTGTTCATCCAACGACGCAAAACACCTATTGGATGCACAAGATTGGTTAAAAACCCTAATTGGACAAGATTAAGTGTAGGGAGGACGAAAATGACCTAAATGTTCATCCAACGACACAAAACACCTATTGGATGCACAAGATTGGTTAAAAACCCTAATTGGACAAGAATTAGCCTAGGGAAGACGAAAATGACCTAATTGTTCATCCAATGACACAAACACAACTATTGGATGCACAAGATTTGTTAAAAACCCTAATTGGACTACATTAAGTGTAGGGAGGACGAAAATGACCTAAATGTTCATCCAACGAGACAAAACACCTATTGGATGCACAAAATTGGTTAGAAACCCTAATTGGACAAGATTACGTTTTGGGAGGACGAAAATGACCTAATTGTTCATCCAACGACGCAAAACACCTATTGGATGCACAAGATTGGTTAAAAACCCTAATTGGACAAGATTAAGTGTAGGGAGGACGAAAATGACCTAAATGTTCATCCAATGATACAAAACACCTATTGGATGCACAAGATTGGTTAAAAACCCTAATTGGACAAGAATTTGCCTAGGGAAGACGAAAATGACCTAATTGTTCATCCAATGACACAAACACAACTATTGGATGCACAAGATTTGTTAAAAACCCTAATTGGACTACATTAAGTGTAGGGAGGACGAAAATGACCTAAATGTTCATCCAATGACACAAAAACACCTAATGGATGCACAAGATTGGTTAAAAACCCTAATTGGACTAAATTAAGTGTAGGGAGGACGAAAATGACCTAAATGTTCATCCAACGACACAAAACACCTATTGGATGCACAAGATTGGTTAGAAACCCTAATTGGACAAGATTACGTTTAGGGAGGACGAAAATGACCTAATTGTTCATCCAACGACGCAAAACACCTATTGGATGCACAAGATTGGTTAAAAACCCTAATTGGACAAGATTAAGTGTAGGGAGGACGAAAATGACCTAAATGTTCATCCAATGATACAAAACACCTATTGGATGCACAAGATTGGTTAAAAACCCTAATTGGACAAGAATTTGCCTAGGGAAGACGAAAATGACCTAATTGTTCATCCAATGACACAAACACAACTATTGGATGCACAAGATTTGTTAAAAACTCTAATTGGACTACATTAAGTGTAGGGAGGACGAAAATGACCTAAATGTTCATCCAACGAGACAAAACACCTATTGGATGCACAAGATTGGTTAGAAACCCTAATTGGACAAGATTACGTTTAGGGAGGACGAAAATGACCTAATTGTTCATCCAACGACGCAAAACTCCTATTGGATGCACAAGATTGGTTAAAAACCCTAATTGGACAAGATTAAGTGTAGGGAGGACGAAAATGACCTAAATGTTCATCCAATGATACAAAACACCTATTGGATGCACAAGATTGGTTAAAAACCCTAATTGGACTAAATTAAGTGTAGGGAGGACGAAAATGACCTAAATTTTCATCCAATGACAGAAACACAACTATTGGATGCACAAGATTGGTTAGAAACCCTAATTGGACAAGCATAATCCTAGGGAGGATGAAAATGATCTAAATGTTCATCCAATGACACAAAAACACCTAATGAATCCACAAGATTGGCTAAAAACCGTAATTGGACAAGATTAAGTGTAGGGAGGACGAAAATGACCTAAATGTTCATCCAACGAGACAAAACACCTATTGGATGCACAAAATTGGTTAGAAACCCTAATTGGACAAGATTAAGTGTAGGGAGGACGAAAATGACCTAAATGTTCATCCAATGATACAAAACACCTATTGGATGCACAAGATTGGTTAAAAACCCTAATTGGACTAAATTAAGTGTAGAGAGGACGAAAATGACCTAAATTTTCATCCAATGACATAAACACAACTATTGGATGCACAAGATTGGTTAGAAACCCTAATTGGACAAGCATAATCCTAGGGAGGATGAAAATGATCTAAATGTTCATCCAATGACACAACAACACCTAATGAATCCACAAGATTGGCTAAAAACCGTAATTGGACAAGATTAAGTGTAGGGAGGACGAAAATGACCTAAATGTTCATCCAACGAGACAAAACACCTATTGGATGCACAAAATTGGTTAGAAACCCTAATTGGACAAGATTACGTTTAGGGAGGACGAAAATGACCTAATTGTTCATCCAACGACGCAAAACACCTATTGGATGCACAAGATTGGTTAAAAACCCTAATTGAACAAGATTAAGTGTAGGGAGGACGAAAATGACCTAAATGTTCATTCAATGATACAAAACACCTATTGGATGCACAAGATTGGTTAAAAACCCTAATTGGACAAGAATTAGCCTAGGGAGGACGAAAATGACCTAAATGTTCATCCAATGACACAAAAACACCTAATGGATGCACAAGATTGGTTAAAAACCCTAATTGGACTAAATTAATGGTAGGGAGGACGAAAATGACCTAAATTTTCATCCAACGACACAAAACACCTATTGGATGCACAAGATTGGTTAAAAACCCTAATTGGACAAGAATTTGCCTAGGGAAGACGAAAATGACCTAATTGTTCATCCAATGACACAAACACAACTATTGGATGCACAAGATTTGTTAAAAACCCTAATTGGACAAGATTAAGTGTAGGGAGGACGAAAATGACCTAAATGTTCATCCAATGATACAAAACACCTATTGGATGCACAAGATTGGTTAAAAACCCTAATTGGACAAGAATTAGCCTAGGGAGGACGAAAATGACCTAAATGTTCATCCAATGACACAAAAACACCTAATGGATGCACAAGAGTGGTTAAAAACCCTAATTGGACTAAATTAAGTGTAGGGAGGACGAAAATGACCTAAATGTTCATCCAACGACACAAAACACCTATTGGATGCACAAGATTGGTTAAAAACCCTAATTGGACAAGAATTTGCCTAGGGAAGACGAAAATGACCTAATTGTTCATCCAATGACACAAACACAACTATTGGATGCACAAGATTTGTTAAAAACCCTAATTGGACTACATTAAGTGTAGGGAGGACGAAAATGACCTAAATGTTCATCCAACGAGACAAAACACCTATTGGATGCACAAGATTGGTTAGAAACCCTAATTGGACAAGATTACGTTTAGGGATGACGAAAATGACCTAATTGTTCATCCAACGACGCAAAACACCTATTGGATGCACAAGATTGGTTAAAAACCCTAATTGGACAAGATTAAGTGTCGGGAGGACGAAAATGACCTAAATGTTCATCCAATGATACAAAACACCTATTGGATGCACAAGATTGGTTAAAAACCCTAATTGGACTAAATTAAGTGTAGGGAGGACGAAAATGACCTAAATTTTCATCCAATGACACAAACACAACTATTGGATGCACAAGATTGGTTAGAAACCCTAATTGGACAAGCATAAGCCTAGGGAGGATGAAAATGATCTAAATGTTCATCCAATGACACAAAAACACCTAATGAATCCACAAGATTGGCTAAAAACCGTAATTGGACAAGATTAAGTGTAGGGAGGACGAAAATGACCTAAATGTTCATCCAACGAGACAAAACACCTATTGGATGCACAAAATTGGTTAGAAACCCTAATTGGACAAGATTACGTTTAGGGAGGACGAAAATGACCTAATTGTTCATCCAACGACGCAAAACACCTATTGGATGCACAAGATTGGTTAAAAACCCTAATTGGACAAGATTAAGTGTAGGGAGGACGAAAATGACCTAAATGTTCATCCAATGATACAAAACACCTATTGGATGCACAAGATTGGTTAAAAACCCTAATTGGACAAGAATTTGCCTATGGAAGACGAAAATGACCTAATTGTTCATCCAATGACACAAACACAACTATTGGATGCACAAGATTGGTTAAAAACCCTAATTGGACTAAATAAAGTGTAGGGAGGACGAAAATGACCTAAATGTTCATCCAACGACACAAAACACCTATTGGATGCACAAGATTGGTTAAAAACCCTAATTGGACAAGATTAAGTGTAGGGAGGACGAAAATGGCCTAAATGATCATCCAATGACACAAAACACCTATTGGATGCACAAGATTTGTTAGAAACCCTAATTGGACAAGATTAAGTTTAGGGAGGACGAAAACGACCTAATTGTTCATCCAATGATACAAAACACCTATTGGATGCACAACATTGGTTAAAAACCCTAATTGGACAAGATTAAGTGTAGGGAGAACGAAAATGACTTAAATGTTCATCCAATGACGCAAAACACCTATTGGATGCACAAGATTGGTTAAAAACCCTAATTGGATAAGAATTAGCCTAGGGAAGACGAAAATGACGTAAATGTTCATCCAATGACACAAAAACACCTAATGGATGCACAAGATTGGTTAAAAACTCTAATTGGACAAGAATTAGCCTAGGGAGGACGAAAATGACCTAAATGTTCATCCAATGACACAAAAACACCTAATGGATGCACAAGATTGGTTAAAAACCCTAATTCGACAAGTATAAGCCTAGGGTGGATGAAAATGACCTAAATGTTCATCCAATGACACAAAAACACCTTATGGATGCACAAGATTGGTTAAAAACCCTTATTGGACAAGATTAAGTGTAGGGAGGACGAAAATGACTTAAATGTTCATCCAATGACACAAAACACCTATTGGATGCACAAGATTGGTTAAAAACCCTAATTGGATAAGAATTAGCCTAGGGAAGACGAAAATGACGTAAATGTTCATCCAATGACACAAAAACACCTAATGGATGCACAAGATTGGTTAAAAACTCTAATTGGACAAGAATTAGCCTAGGGAGGACGAAAATGACCTAAATGTTCATCCAATGACACAAAAACACCTAATGGATGCACAAGATTGGTTAAAAACCCTAATTGGACAAGAATTAGCCTAGGGAGGACGAAAATGACCTAAATGTTCATCCAATGACACAAAACACCTATTGGATGCACAAGATTGGTTAGAAACCCTAATTGGACAAGATTACGTTTAGGGAGGACGAAAATGACCTAAATGTTCATCCAATGACACAAAACACCTATTGGATGCACAAGATTTGTTAAAAACCCTAATTGGACAAGAATTAGCCTAGGGAAGACGAAAATGACCTAAATGTTCATCCAATGACACAAAAACACCTAATGGATGCACAAGATTGGTTAAAAACCCTAATTGAACAAGAATTAGCCTAGGAAGGACTAAAATGACCTAAATGTTCATCCAATGACACAAAAATACCTAATGGATGCACAAGATTGGTTAAGAACCCTAATTGGACAAGATTAAGTGTAGGGAGGACGAAAATGACCTAAATGTTCATCCAATGACACAAAAACACCTATTGGATGCATAAGATTGGTTAAAAACCCTAATTGGACAAGATTAAGTGTAGGTAGGACGAAAATGAACTAAATATTCATCCAATGACACAAACACAACTATTGGATGCACAAGATTGGTTAGAAACCCTAATTGGACAAGCATAAGCCTAGGGAGGATGAAAATGATCTAAATGTTCATCCACTGATACAAAAACACCTAATGAATGCACAAGATTGGTTAAAAACCGTAATTGGACAAGATTAGGTGTAGGGAGGACGAAAATGACCTAAATGTTCCTCCAATGACACAAAACACCTATTAGATGCACAAAATTGGTTAAAAACCGTAACTGGACAAGATTAAGTTTAAGGAGGACGAAAATGTTCTAATTGTTCATCCAACGACGCAAAACACCTATTGGATGCACAAGATTGGTTAAAAACCCTAATTGGACAAGATTAAGTGTAGGGAGGACGAAAATGACCTAAATGTTCATCCAATGATACAAAACACCTATTGGATGCACAAGATTGGTTAAAAACCCTAATTGGACAAGAATTTGCCTAGGGAGGACGAAAATGACCTAAATGTTCATCCAATGACACAAAAACACCTAATGGATGCACAAGATTGGTTAAAAACCCTAATTGGACTAAATTAATGGTAGGGAGGACGAAAATGACCTAAATTTTCATCCAACGACACAAAACACCTATTGGATGCACAAGATTGGTTAAAAACCCTAATTGGACAAGAATTTGCCTAGGGAAGACGAAAATGACCTAATTGTTCATCCAATGACACAAACACAACTGTTGGATGCACAAGATTTGTTAAAAACCCTAATTGGACTACATTAAGTGTAGGGAGGACGAAAATGACCTAAATGTTCATCCAACGAGACAAAACACCTATTGGATGCACAAGATTGGTTAGAAACCCTAATTGGACAAGATTACGTTTAGGGAGGACGAAAATGACCTAATTGTTCATCCAACGACGCAAAACAACTATTGGATGCACAAGATTGGTTAAAAACCCTAATTGGACAAGATTAAGTGTAGGGAGGACGAAAATGACCTAAATGTTCATCCAATGATACAAAACACCTATTGGATGCACAAGATTGGTTAAAAACCCTAATTGGACTAAATTAAGTGTAGGGAGGACGAAAATGACCTAAATTTTCATCCAATGACACAAACACAACTATTGGATGCACAAGATTGGTTAGAAACCCTAATTGGACAAGCATAAGCCTAGGGAGGATGAAAATGATCTAAATGTTCATCCAATGACACAGAAACACCTAATGAATCCACAAGATTGGCTAAAAACCGTAATTGGACAAGATTAAGTGTAGGGAGGACGAAAATGACCTAAATGTTCATCCAACGAGACAAAACACCTATTGGATGCACAAAATTGGTTAGAAACCCTAATTGGACAAGATTACGTTTAGGGAGGACGAAAATGACCTAATTGTTCATCCAACGACGCAAAACACCTATTGGATGCACAAGATTGGTTAAAAACCCTAATTGGACAAGATTAAGTGTAGGGAGGACGAAAATGACCTAAATGTTCATCCAATGATACAAAACACCTATTGGATGCACAAGATTGGTTAAAAACCCTAATTGGACTAAATTAAGTGTAGGGAGGACGAAAATGACCTAAATGTTCATCCAACGACACAAAACACCTATTGGATGCACAAGATTGGTTAAAAACCCTAATTGGACAAGATTAAGTGTAGGGAGGATGAAAATGGCCTAAATGATCATCCAATGACACAAAACACCTATTGGATGCACAAGATTTGTTAGAAACCCTAATTGGACAAGATTAAGTTTAGGGAGGACGAAAACGACCTAATTGTTCATCCAATGATACAAAACACCTATTGGATGCACAACATTGGTTAAAAACCCTAATTGGACAAGATTAAGTGTAGGGAGAACGAAAATGACTTAAATGTTCATCCAATGACACAAAACACCTATTGGATGCACAAGATTGGTTAAAAACCCTAATTGGATAAGAATTAGCCTAGGGAAGACGAAAATGACGTAAATGTTCATCCAATGACACAAAAACACCTAATGGATGCACAAGATTGGTTAAAAACCCTAATTGGACAAGAATTAGCCTAGGGAGGACGAAAATGACCTAAATGTTCATCCAATGACACAAAAACACCTAATGGATGCACAAGATTGGTTAAAAACCCTAATTCGACAAGTATAAGCCTAGGGTGGATGAAAATGACCTAAATGTTCATCCAATGACACAAAAACACCTTATGGATGCACAAGATTGGTTAAAAACCCTTATTGGACAAGATTAAGTGTAGGGAGGACGAAAATGGCCTAAATGTTCATCCAATGAAACAAAACACCTATTGGATGCACAAGATTGGTTAGAAACCCTAATTGGACAAGAATAAGTTTAGGGAGGACGAAAACGACCTAATTGTTCACCCAATGACACAAAACACCTATTGGATGAACAAGATTGGTTAAAAACCCTATTTGGACAAGAATTAGCCTAGGGAGGACGAAAATGACCTAAATGTTCATCCAATGACACAAAACACCTATTGGATGCACAAGATTGGTTAGAAACCCTAATTGGACAAGATTACGTTTAGGGAGGACGAAAATGACCTAAATGTTCATCCAATGACACAAAACACCTATTGGATGCACAAGATTTGTTAAAAACCCTAATTGGACAAGAATTAGCCTAGGGAAGACGAAAATGACCTAAATGTTCATCCAATGACACAAAAATACCTAATGGATGCACAAGATTGGTTAAAAACCCTAATTGAACAAGAATTAGCCTAGGAAGGACTAAAATGACCTAAATGTTCATCCAATGACACAAAAATACCTAATGGATGCACAAGATTGGTTAAGAACCCTAATTGGACAAGATTAAGTGTAGGGAGGACGTAAATGACCTAAATGTTCATCCAATGACACAAAAACACCTATTGGATGCATAAGATTGGTTAAAAACCCTAATTGGACAAGATTAAGTGTAGGTAGGACGAAAATGAACTAAATATTCATCCAATGACACAAACACAACTATTGGATGCACAAGATTGGTTAGAAACCCTAATTGGACAAGCATAAGCCTAGGGAGGATGAAAATGATCTAAACGTTCATCCACTGATACAAAAACACCTAATGAATGCACAAGATTGGTTAAAAACCGTAATTGGACAAGATTAGGTGTAGGGAGGACGAAAATGACCTAAATGTTCCTCCAATGACACAAAACACCTATTAGATGCACAAAATTGGTTAAAAACCGTAACTGGACAAGATTAAGTTTAAGGAGGACGAAAATGACCTAATTGTTCATCCAACGACGCAAAACACCTATTGGATGCACAAGATTGGTTAAAAACCCTAATTGGACAAGATTAAGTGTAGGGAGGACGAAAATGACCTAAATGTTCATCCAATGATACAAAACACCTATTGGATGCACAAGATTGGTTAAAAACCCTAATTGGACAAGAATTTGCCTAGGGAGGACGAAAATGACCTAAATGTTCATCCAATGACACAAAAACACCTAATGGATGCACAAGATTGGTTAAAAACCCTAATTGGACTAAATTAATGGTAGGGAGGACGAAAATGACCTAAATTTTCATCCAACGACACAAAACACCTATTGGATGCACAAGATTGGTTAAAAACCCTAATTGGACAAGAATTTGCCTAGGGAAGACGAAAATGACCTAATTGTTCATCCAATGACACAAACACAAATATTGAATGCACAAGATTTGTTAAAAACCCTAATTGGACTACGTTAAGTGTAGGGAGGACGAAAATGACCTAAATGTCCATCCAACGAGACAAAACACCTATTGGATGCACAAGATTGGTTAGAAACCCTAATTGGACAAGATTACGTTTAGGAAGGACGAAAATGACCTAATTGTTCATCCAACGACGCAAAACACCTATTGGATGCACAAGATTGGTTAAAAACCCTAATTGGACAAGATTAAGTGTAGGGAGGACGAAAATGACCTAAATGTTCATCCAATGATACAAAACACCTATTGGATGCACAAGATTGGTTAAAAACCCTAATTGGACTAAATTAAGTGTAGGGAGGACGAAAATGACCTAAATTTTCATCCAATGACACAAACACAACTATTGGATGCACAAGATTGGTTAGAAACCCTAATTGGACAAGCATAAGCCTAGGGAGGATGAAAATGATCTAAATGTTCATCCAATGACACAAAAACACCTAATGAATCCACAAGATTGGCTAAAAACCGTAATTGGACAAGATTAAGTGTAGGGAGGACGAAAATGACCTAAATGTTCATCCAACGAGACAAAACACCTATTGGATGCACAAAATTGGTTAGAAACCCTAATTGGACAAGATTACGTTTAGGGAGGACGAAAATGACCTAATTGTTCATCCAACGATGCAAAACACCTATTGGATGCACAAGATTGGTTAAAAACCCTAATTGGACAAGATTAAGTGTAGGGAGGACGAAAATGACCTAAATGTTCATCCAATGATACAAAACACCTATTGGATGCACAAGATTGGTTAAAAACCCTAATTGGACTAAATTAAGTGTAGGGAGGACGAAAATGACCTAAATTTTCATCCAATGACACAAACACAACTATTGGATGCACAAGATTGGTTAGAAACCCTAATTGGATAAGCATAAGCCTAGGGAGGATGAAAATGATCTAAATGTTCATCCAATGACACAAAAACACCTAATGAATCCACAAGATTGGCTAAAAACCGTAATTGGACAAGATTAAGTGTAGGGAGGACGAAAATGACCTAAATGTTCATCCAACGAGACAAAACACCTATTGGATGCACAAAATTGGTTAGAAACCCTAATTGGACAAGATTGCGTTTAGGGAGGACGAAAATGACCTAATTGTTCATCCAACGACGCAAAACACCTATTGGATGCACAAGATTGGTTAAAAACCCTAATTGGACAAGATTAAGTGTAGGGAGGACGAAAATGACCTAAATGTTCATCCAATGATACAAAACACCTATTGGATGCACAAGATTGGTTAAAAACCCTAATTGGACAAGAATTTGCCTAGGGAAGACGAAAATGACCTAATTGTTCATCCAATGACACAAACACAACTATTGGATGCACAAGATTTGTTAAAAACCGTAATTGGACAAGATTAAGTGTAGGGAGGACGAAAATGACCTAAATGTTCATCCAACGAGACAAAACACCTATTGGATGCACAAGATTGGTTAGAAACCCTAATTGGACAAGATTACGTTTAGGGAGGACGAAAATGACCTAGTTGTTCATCCAACGACGCAAAACACCTATTGGATGCACAAGATTGGTTAAAAACCCTAATTGGACAAGATTAAGTGTAGGGAGGACGAAAATGACCTAAATGTTCATCCAATGATACAAAACACCTATTGGATGCACAAGATTGGTTAAAAACCCTAATTGGACTAAATTAAGTGTAGGGAGGACGAAAATGACCTAACTGTTCATCCAACGACACAAAACACCTATTGGATGCACAAGATTGGTTAAAAACCCTAATTGGACAAGATTAAGTGTAGGGAGGACGAAAATGGCCTAAATGATCATCCAATGACACAAAACACCTATTGGATGCACAAGATTTGTTAGAAACCCTAATTGGACAAGATTAAGTTTAGGGAGGACGAAAACGACCTAATTGTTCATCCAATGATACAAAACACCTATTGGATGCACAACATTGGTTAAAAACCCTAATTGGACAAGATTAAGTGTAGGGAGGACGAAAATGACCTAAATGTTCATCCAATGATACAAAACACCTATTGGATGCACAAGATTGGTTAAAAACCCTAATTGGACTAAATTAAGTGTAGGGAGGACGAAAATGACCTAAATGTTCATCCAACGACACAAAACACCTATTGGATGCACAAGATTGGTTAAAAACCCTAATTGGACAAGATTAAGTGTAGGGAGGACGAAAATGGCCTAAATGATCATCCAATGACACAAAACACCTATTGGATGCACAAGATTTGTTAGAAACCCTAATTGGACAAGATTAAGTTTAGGGAGGACGAAAACGACCTAATTGTTCATCCAATGATACAAAACACCTATTGGATGCACAACATTGGTTAAAAACCCTAATTGGACAAGATTAAGTGTAGGGAGAACGAAAATGACCTAAATGTTCATCCAATGACACAAAACACCTATTGGATGCACAAGATTGGTTAAAAACCCTAATTGGATAAGAATTAGCCTAGGGAGGACGAAAATGACCTAAATGTTCATCCAATGACACAAAACACCTATTGGATGCACAAGATTGGTTAAAAACCCTAATTGGACAAGAATTAGCCTTGGGAGGACGAAAATGACCTAATTGTTCATCCAATGACACAAAAACACCTATTGGATGCACAAGATTGGTTAGAAACCTAATTGGACAAGATTAAGTTTTGGGGGGACGAAAATGACCTAAATGTTCATCCAATGACACAAAACACCTATTGGATGCACAAGATTGGTTAAAAACCCTAATTGGACAAGAATTAGCCTTGGGAGGACGAAAATGACCTAAATGTTCATCCAATGACACAAAAACACCTAATGGATGCACAAGATTGGTTAAGAACCCTAATTGGACAAGATTAAGTGTAGGGAGGACGTAAATGACCTAAATGTTCATCCAATGACACAAAAACACCTATTGGATGCATAAGATTGGTTAAAAACCCTAATTGGACAAGATTAAGTGTAGGTAGGACGAAAATGAACTAAATATTCATCCAATGACACAAACACAACTATTGGATGCACAAGATTGGTTAGAAACCCTAATTGGACAAGCATAAGCCTAGGGAGGATGAAAATGATCTAAATGTTCATCCACTGATACAAAAACACCTAATGAATGCACAAGATTGGTTAAAAACCGTAATTGGACAAGATTAGGTGTAGGGAGGACGAAAATGACCTAAATGTTCCTCCAATGACACAAAACACCTATTAGATGCACAAAATTGGTTAAAAACCGTAACTGGACAAGATTAAGTTTAAGGAGGACGAAAATGTTCTAATTGTTCATCCAACGACGCAAAACACCTATTGGATGCACAAGATTGGTTAAAAACCCTAATTGGACAAGATTAAGTGTAGGGAGGACGAAAATGACCTAAATGTTCATCCAATGATACAAAACACCTATTGGATGCACAAGATTGGTTAAAAACCCTAATTGGACAAGAATTTGCCTAGGGAGGACGAAAATGACCTAAATGTTCATCCAATGACACAAAAACACCTAATGGATGCACAAGATTGGTTAAAAACCCTAATTGGACTAAATTAATGGTAGGGAGGACGAAAATGACCTAAATTTTCATCCAACGACACAAAACACCTATTGGATGCACAAGATTGGTTAAAAACCCTAATTGGACAAGAATTTGCCTAGGGAAGACGAAAATGACCTAATTGTTCATCCAATGACACAAACACAACTGTTGGATGCACAAGATTTGTTAAAAACCCTAATTGGACTACATTAAGTGTAGGGAGGACGAAAATGACCTAAATGTTCATCCAACGAGACAAAACACCTATTGGATGCACAAGATTGGTTAGAAACCCTAATTGGACAAGATTACGTTTAGGGAGGACGAAAATGACCTAATTGTTCATCCAACGACGCAAAACAACTATTGGATGCACAAGATTGGTTAAAAACCCTAATTGGACAAGATTAAGTGTAGGGAGGACGAAAATGACCTAAATGTTCATCCAATGATACAAAACACCTATTGGATGCACAAGATTGGTTAAAAACCCTAATTGGACTAAATTAAGTGTAGGGAGGACGAAAATGACCTAAATTTTCATCCAATGACACAAACACAACTATTGGATGCACAAGATTGGTTAGAAACCCTAATTGGACAAGCATAAGCCTAGGGAGGATGAAAATGATCTAAATGTTCATCCAATGACACAGAAACACCTAATGAATCCACAAGATTGGCTAAAAACCGTAATTGGACAAGATTAAGTGTAGGGAGGACGAAAATGACCTAAATGTTCATCCAACGAGACAAAACACCTATTGGATGCACAAAATTGGTTAGAAACCCTAATTGGACAAGATTACGTTTAGGGAGGACGAAAATGACCTAATTGTTCATCCAACGACGCAAAACACCTATTGGATGCACAAGATTGGTTAAAAACCCTAATTGGACAAGATTAAGTGTAGGGAGGACGAAAATGACCTAAATGTTCATCCAATGATACAAAACACCTATTGGATGCACAAGATTGGTTAAAAACCCTAATTGGACAAAATTAAGTGTAGGGAGGACGAAAATGACCTAAATGTTCATCCAACGACACAAAACACCTATTGGATGCACAAGATTGGTTAAAAACCCTAATTGGACAAGATTAAGTGTAGGGAGGACGAAAATGGCCTAAATGATCATCCAATGACACAAAACACCTATTGGATGCACAAGATTTGTTAGAAACCCTAATTGGACAAGATTAAGTTTAGGGAGGACGAAAACGACCTAATTGTTCATCCAATGATACAAAACACCTATTGGATGCACAACATTGGTTAAAAACCCTAATTGGACAAGATTAAGTGTAGGGAGAACGAAAATGACTTAAATGTTCATCCAATGACGCAAAACACCTATTGGATGCACAAGATTGGTTAAAAACCCTAATTGGATAAGAATTAGCCTAGGGAAGACGAAAATGACGTAAATGTTCATCCAATGACACAAAAACACCTAATGGATGCACAAGATTGGTTAAAAACTCTAATTGGACAAGAATTAGCCTAGGGAGGACGAAAATGACCTAAATGTTCATCCAATGACACAAAAACACCTAATGGATGCACAAGATTGGTTAAAAACCCTAATTCGACAAGTATAAGCCTAGGGTGGATGAAAATGACCTAAATGTTCATCCAATGACACAAAAACACCTTATGGATGCACAAGATTGGTTAAAAACCCTTATTGGACAAGATTAAGTGTAGGGAGGACGAAAATGGCCTAAATGTTCATCCAATGAAACAAAACACCTATTGGATGCACAAGATTTGATAGAAACCCTAATTGGACAAGAATAAGTTTAGGGAGGACGAAAACGACCTAATTGTTCACCCAATGACACAAAACACCTATTGGATGAACAAGATTGGTTAAAAACCCTATTTGGACAAGAATTAGCCTAGGGAGGACGAAAATGACCTAAATGTTCATCCAATGACACAAAACACCTATTGGATGCACAAGATTGGTTAGAAACCCTAATTGGACAAGATTACGTTTAGGGAGGACGAAAATGACCTAAATGTTCATCCAATGACACAAAACACCTATTGGATGCACAAGATTTGTTAAAAACCCTAATTGGACAAGAATTAGCCTAGGGAAGACGAAAATGACCTAAATGTTCATCCAATGACACAAAAACACCTAATGGATGCACAAGATTGGTTAAAAACCCTAATTGAACAAGAATTAGCCTAGGAAGGACTAAAATGACCTAAATGTTCATCCAATGACACAAAAATACCTAATGGATGCACAAGATTGGTTAAGAACCCTAATTGGACAAGATTAAGTGTAGGGAGGACGTAAATGACCTAAATGTTCATCCAATGACACAAAAACACCTATTGGATGCTTAAGATTGGTTAAAAACCCTAATTGGACAAGATTAAGTGTAGGTAGGACGAAAATGAACTAAATATTCATCCAATGACACAAACACAACTATTGGATGCACAAGATTGGTTAGAAACCCTAATTGGACAAGCATAAGCCTAGGGAGGATGAAAATGATCTAAATGTTCATCCACTGATACAAAAACACCTAATGAATGCACAAGATTGGTTAAAAACCGTAATTGGACAAGATTAGGTGTAGGGAGGACGAAAATGACCTAAATGTTCCTCCAATGACACAAAACACCTATTAGATGCACAAAATTGGTTAAAAACCGTAACTGGACAAGATTAAGTTTAAGGAGGACGAAAATGACCTAATTGTTCATCCAACGACGCAAAACACCTATTGGATGCACAAGATTGGTTAAAAACCCTAATTGGACAAGATTAAGTGTAGGGAGGACGAAAATGACCTAAATGTTCATCCAATGATACAAAACACCTATTGGATGCACAAGATTGGTTAAAAACCCTAATTGGACAAGAAGTTGCCTAGGGAGGACGAAAATGACCTAAATGTTCATCCAATGACACAAAAACACCTAATGGATGCACAAGATTGGTTAAAAACCCTAATTGGACTAAATTAATGGTAGGGAGGACGAAAATGACCTAAATTTTCATCCAACGACACAAAACACCTATTGGATGCACAAGATTGGTTAAAAACCCTAATTGGACAAGAATTTGCCTAGGGAAGACGAAAATGACCTAATTGTTCATCCAATGACACGAACAGAACTATTGGATGCACAAGATTTGTTAAAAACCCTAATTGGAATACATTAAGTGTAGGGAGGACGAAAATGACCTAAATGTTCATCCAACGAGACAAAACACCTATTGGATGCACAAGATTGGTTAGAAACCCTAATTGGACAAGATTACGTTTAGGGAGGACGAAAATGACCTAATTGTTCATCCAACGACGCAAAACACCTATTGGATGCACAAGATTGGTTAAAAACCCTAATTGGACAAGATTAAGTGTAGGGAGGACGAAAATGACCTAAATGTTCATCCAATGATACAAAACACCTATTGGATGCACAAGATTGGTTAAAAACCCTAATTGGACAAGAATTAGCCTAGGGAGGACGAAAATGACCTAAATGTTCATCCAATGACACAAAAACACCTATGTATGCACAAGATTGGTTAAAAACCCTAATTGGACTAAATTAAGTGTAGGGAGGACGAAAATGACCTAAATGTTCATCCAACGACACAAAACACCTATTGGATGCACAAGATTGGTTAAAAACCCTAATTGGACAAGAATTTGCCTAGGGAAGACGAAAATGACCTAATTGTTCATCCAATGACACAAACACAACTATTGGATGCACAAGATTTGTTAAAAACTCTAATTGGACTACATTAAGTGTAGGGAGGACGAAAATGACCTAAATGTTCATCCAACGAGACAAAACACCTATTGGATGCACAAGATTGGTTAGAAACCCTAATTGGACAAGATTACGTTTAGGGAGGACGAAAATGACCTAATTGTTCATCCAACGACGCAAAACACCTATTGGATGCACAAGATTGGTTAAAAACCCTAATTGGACAAGATTAAGTGTAGGGAGGACGAAAATGACCTAAATGTTCATCCAATGATACAAAACACCTATTGGATGCACAAGCTTGGTTAAAAACCCTAATTGGACTAAATTAAGTGTAGGGAGGACGAAAATGACCTAAATTTTCATCCAATGACACAAACACAACTATTGGATGCACAAGATTGGTTAGAAACCCTAATTGGACAAGCATAAGCCTAGGGAGGATGAAAATAATCTAAATGTTCATCCAATGACACAAAAACACCTAATGAATCCACAAGATTGGCTAAAAACCGTAATTGGACAAGATTAAGTGTAGGGAGGACGAAAATGACCTAAATGTTCATCCAACGAGACAAAACACCTATTGGATGCACAAAATTGGTTAGAAACCCTAATTGGACAAGATTACGTTTAGGGAGGACGAAAATGACCTAATTGTTCATCCAACGACGCAAAACACCTATTGGATGCACAAGATTGGTTAAAAACCCTAATTGGACAAGATTAAGTGTAGGGAGGACGAAAATGACCTAAATGTTCATCCAATGATACAAAACACCTATTGGATGCACAAGATTGGCTAAAAACCCTAATTGGACTAAATTAAGTGTAGGGAGGACGAAAATGACCTAAATGTTCATCCAACGACACAAAACACCTATTGGATGCACAAGATTGGTTAAAAACCCTAATTGGACAAGATTAAGTGTAGGGAGGACGAAAATGGCCTAAATGATCATCCAATGACACAAAACACCTATTGGATGCACAAGATTTGTTAGAAACCCTAATTGGACAAGATTAAGTTTAGGGAGGACGAAAACAACCTAATTGTTCATCCAATGATACAAAACACCTATTGGATGCACAACATTGGTTAAAAACCCTAATTGGACAAGATTAAGTGTAGGGAGAACGAAAATGACTTAAATGTTCATCCAATGACACAAAACACCTATTGGATGCACAAGATTGGTTAAAAACCCTAATTGGACAAGATTAAGTGTAGGGAGGACGAAAATGGCCTAAATGATCATCCAATGACACAAAACACCTATTGGATGCACAAGATTTGTTAGAAACCCTAATTGGACAAGATTAAGTTTAGGGAGGACGAAAACGACCTAATTGTTCATCCAATGATACAAAACACCTATTGGATGCACAACATTGGTTAAAAACCCTAATTGGACAAGATTAAGTGTAGGGAGAACGAAAATGACCTAAATGTTCATCCAATGACACAAAACACCTATTGGATGCACAAGATTGGTTAAAAACCCTAATTGGATAAGAATTAGCCTAGGGAGGACGAAAATGACCTAAATGTTCATCCAATGACACAAAACACCTATTGGATGCACAAGATTGGTTAAAAACCCTAATTGGACAAGATTAAGTGTAGGGAGGACGAAAATGACCTAAATGTTCATCCAATGACACAAAACACCTATTGGATGCACAAGATTTGTTAAAAACCCTAATTGGACAAGAATTAGCCTAGGGAAGACGAAAATGACCTAAATGTTCATCCAATGACACAAAAACACCTAATGGATGCACAAGATTGGTTAAAAACCCTAATTGAACAAGAATTAGCCTAGGAAGGACTAAAATGACCTAAATGTTCATCCAATGACACAAAAATACCTAATGGATGCACAAGATTGGTTAAGAACCCTAATTGGACAAGATTAAGTGTAGGGAGGACGTAAATGACCTAAATGTTCATCCAATGACACAAAAACACCTATTGGATGCATAAGATTGGTTAAAAACCCTAATTGGACAAGATTAAGTGTAGGTAGGACGAAAATGAACTAAATATTCATCCAATGACACAAACACACCTATTGGATGCACAAGATTGGTTAGAAACCCTAATTGGACAAGCATAAGCCTAGGGAGGATGAAAATGATCTAAATGTTCATCCACTGATACAAAAACACCTAATGAATGCACAAGATTGGTTAAAAACCGTAATTGGACAAGATTAGGTGTAGGGAGGACGAAAATGACCTAAATGTTCCTCCAATGACACAAAACACCTATTAGATGCACAAAATTGGTTAAAAACCGTAACTGGACAAGATTAAGTTTAAGGAGGACGAAAATGACCTAATTGTTCATCCAACGACGCAAAACACCTATTGGATGCACAAGATTGGTTAAAAACCCTAATTGGACAAGATTAAGTGTAGGTAGGACGAAAATGAACTAAATATTCATCCAATGACACAAACACAACTATTGGATGCACAAGATTGGTTAGAAACCCTAATTGGACAAGCATAAGCCTAGGGAGGATGAAAATGATCTAAATGTTCATCCACTGATACAAAAACACCTAATGAATGCACAAGATTGGTTAAAAACCGTAATTGGACAAGATTAGGTGTAGGGAGGACGAAAATGACCTAAATGTTCCTCCAATGACACAAAACACCTATTAGATGCACAAAATTGGTTAAAAACCGTAACTGGACAAGATTAAGTTTAAGGAGGACGAAAATGTTCTAATTGTTCATCCAACGACGCAAAACACCTATTGGATGCACAAGATTGGTTAAAAACCCTAATTGGACAAGATTAAGTGTAGGGAGGACGAAAATGACCTAAATGTTCATCCAATGATACAAAACACCTATTGGATGCACAAGATTGGTTAAAAACCCTAATTGGACAAGAATTTGCCTAGGGAGGACGAAAATGACCTAAATGTTCATCCAATGACACAAAAACACCTAATGGATGCACAAGATTGGTTAAAAACCCTAATTGGACTAAATTAATGGTAGGGAGGACGAAAATGACCTAAATTTTCATCCAACGACACAAAACACCTATTGGATGCACAAGATTGGTTAAAAACCCTAATTGGACAAGAATTTGCCTAGGGAAGACGAAAATGACCTAATTGTTCATCCAATGACACAAACACAACTGTTGGATGCACAAGATTTGTTAAAAACCCTAATTGGACTACATTAAGTGTAGGGAGGACGAAAATGACCTAAATGTTCATCCAACGAGACAAAACACCTATTGGATGCACAAGATTGGTTAGAAACCCTAATTGGACAAGATTACGTTTAGGGAGGACGAAAATGACCTAATTGTTCATCCAACGACGCAAAACAACTATTGGATGCACAAGATTGGTTAAAAACCCTAATTGGACAAGATTAAGTGTAGGGAGGACGAAAATGACCTAAATGTTCATCCAATGATACAAAACACCTATTGGATGCACAAGATTGGTTAAAAACCCTAATTGGACTAAATTAAGTGTAGGGAGGACGAAAATGACCTAAATTTTCATCCAATGACACAAACACAACTATTGGATGCACAAGATTGGTTAGAAACCCTAATTGGACAAGCATAAGCCTAGGGAGGATGAAAATGATCTAAATGTTCATCCAATGACACAGAAACACCTAATGAATCCACAAGATTGGCTAAAAACCGTAATTGGACAAGATTAAGTGTAGGGAGGACGAAAATGACCTAAATGTTCATCCAACGAGACAAAACACCTATTGGATGCACAAAATTGGTTAGAAACCCTAATTGGACAAGATTACGTTTAGGGAGGACGAAAATGACCTAATTGTTCATCCAACGACGCAAAACACCTATTGGATGCACAAGATTGGTTAAAAACCCTAATTGGACAAGATTAAGTGTAGGGAGGACGAAAATGACCTAAATGTTCATCCAATGATACAAAACACCTATTGGATGCACAAGATTGGTTAAAAACCCTAATTGGACTAAATTAAGTGTAGGGAGGACGAAAATGACCTAACTGTTCATCCAACGACACAAAACACCTATTGGATGCACAAGATTGGTTAAAAACCCTAATTGGACAAGATTAAGTGTAGGGAGGACGAAAATGGCCTAAATGATCATCCAATGACACAAAACACCTATTGGATGCACAAGATTTGTTAGAAACCCTAATTGGACAAGATTAAGTTTAGGGAGGACGAAAACGACCTAATTGTTCATCCAATGATACAAAACACCTATTGGATGCACAACATTGGTTAAAAACCCTAATTGGACAAGATTAAGTGTAGGGAGGACGAAAATGACCTAAATGTTCATCCAATGATACAAAACACCTATTGGATGCACAAGATTGGTTAAAAACCCTAATTGGACTAAATTAAGTGTAGGGAGGACGAAAATGACCTAAATGTTCATCCAACGACACAAAACACCTATTGGATGCACAAGATTGGTTAAAAACCCTAATTGGACAAGATTAAGTGTAGGGAGGACGAAAATGGCCTAAATGATCATCCAATGACACAAAACACCTATTGGATGCACAAGATTTGTTAGAAACCCTAATTGGACAAGATTAAGTTTAGGGAGGACGAAAACGACCTAATTGTTCATCCAATGATACAAAACACCTATTGGATGCACAACATTGGTTAAAAACCCTAATTGGACAAGATTAAGTGTAGGGAGAACGAAAATGACTGAAATGTTCATCCAATGACACAAAACACCTATTGGATGCACAAGATTGGTTAAAAACCCTAATTGGATAAGAATTAGCCTAGGGAAGACGAAAATGACGTAAATGTTCATCCAATGACACAGAAACACCTAATGGATGCACAAGATTGGTTAAAAACTCTAATTGGACAAGAATTAGCCTAGGGAGGACGAAAATGACCTAAATGTTCATCCAATGACACAAAAACACCTTATGGATGCACAAGATTGGTTAAAAACCCTAATTCGACAAGCATAAGCCTAGGGTGGATGAAAATGACCTAAATGTTCATCCAATGACACAAAAACACCTTATGGATGCACAAGATTGGTTAAAAACCCTTATTGGACAAGATTAAGTGTAGGGAGGACGAAAATGGCCTAAATTTTCATCCAATCAAACAAAACACCTATTGGATGCACAAGATTTGTTAGAAACCCTAATTGGACAAGAATAAGTTTAGGGAGGACGAAAACGACCTAATTGTTCACCCAATGACACAAAACACCTATTGGATGAACAAGATTGGTTAAAAACCCAATTTGGACAAGAATTAGCCTAGGGAGGACGAAAATGACCTAAATGTTCATCCAATGACACAAAACACCTATTGGATGCACAAGATTGGTTAGAAACCCTAATTGGACAAGATTACGTTTAGGGAGGACGAAAATGACCTAAATGTTCATCCAATGACACAAAACACCTATTGGATGCACAAGATTTGTTAAAAACCCTAATTGGACAAGAATTAGCCTAGGGAAGACGAAAATGACCTAAATGTTCATCCAATGACACAAAAACACCTAATGGATGCACAAGATTGGTTAAAAACCCTAATTGAATAAGAATTAGCCTAGGAAGGACTAAAATGACCTAAATGTTCATCCAATGACACAAAAATACCTAATGGATGCACAAGATTGGTTAAGAACCCTAATTGGACAAGATTAAGTGTAGGGAGGACGTAAATGACCTAAATGTTCAGCCAATGACACAAAAACACCTATTGGATGCATAAGATTGGTTAAAAACCCTAATTGGACAAGATTAAGTGTAGGTAGGACGAAAATGAACTAAATATTCATCCAATGACACAAACACAACTATTGGATGCACAAGATTGGTTAGAAACCCTAATTGGACAAGCATAAGCCTAGGGAGGATGAAAATGATCTAAATGTTCATCCACTGATACAAAAACACCTAATGAATGCACAAGATTGGTTAAAAACCGTAATTGGACAAGATTAGGTGTAGGGAGGACGAAAATGACCTAAATGTTCCTCCAATGACACAAAACACCTATTAGATGCACAAAATTGGTTAAAAACCGTAACTGGACAAGATTAAGTTTAAGGAGGACGAAAATGACCTAATTGTTCATCCAACGACGCAAAACACCTATTGGATGCACAAGATTGGTTAAAAACCCTAATTGGACAAGATTAAGTGTAGGGAGGACGAAAATGACCTAAATGTTCATCCAATGATACAAAACACCTATTGGATGCACAAGATTGGTTAAAAACCCTAATTGGACAAGAATTTGCCTAGGGAGGACGAAAATGACCTAAATGTTCATCCAATGACACAAAAACACCTAATAGATGCACAAGATTGGTTAAAAACCCTAATTAGACTAAATTAATGGTAGGGAGGACGAAAATGACCTAAATTTTCATCCAACGACACAAAACACCTATTGGATGCACAAGATTGGTTAAAAACCCTAATTGGACAAGAATTTGCCTAGGGAAGACGAAAATGACCTAATTGTTCATCCAATGACACAAACACAACTATTGGATGCACAAGATTTGTTAAAAACCCTAATTGGACTACATTAAGTGTAGGGAGGACGAAAATGACCTAAATGTTCATCCAATGATACAAAACACCTATTGGATGCACAAGATTGGTTAAAAACCCTAATTGGACAAGAATTTGCCTAGGGAGGACGAAAATGACCTAAATGTTCATCCAATGACACAAAAACACCTAATGGATGCACAAGATTGGTTAAAAACCCTAATTGGACTAAATTAAGTGTAGGGAGGACGAAAATGACCTAAATGTTCATCCAACGACACAAAACACCTATTGGATGCACAAGATTGGTTAAAAACCCTAATTGGACAAGAATTTTCCTAGGGAAGACGAAAATGACCTAATTGTTCATCCAATGACACAAACACAACTATTGGATGCACAAGATTTGTTAAAAACCCTAATTGGACAAGATTAAGTGTAGGGAGAACGAAAATGACTTAAATGTTCATCCAATGACACAAAACACCTATTGGATGCACAAGATTGGTTAAAAACCCTAATTGGACAGGAATTAGCCTAGGGAAGACGAAAATGACCTAAATGTTCATCCAATGACACAAAAACACCTAATGGATGCACAAGATTGGTTAAAAACCCTAATTGGACTAAATTAAGTGTAGGGAGGACGAAAATGACCTAAATGTTCATCCAACGACACAAAACACCTATTGGATGCACAAGATTGGTTAAAAACCCTAATTGGACAAGAATTTGCCTAGGGAAGACGAAAATGACCTAATTGTTCATCCAATGACACAAACACAACTATTGGATGAACAAGATTTGTTAAAAACCCTAATTGGACTACATTAAGTGTAGGGAGGACGAAAATGACCTAAATGTTCATCCAACGAGACAAAACACCTATTGGATGCACAAGATTGGTTAGAAACCCTAATTGGACAAGATTACGTTTAGGGAGGACGAAAATGACCTAATTGTTCATCCAACGACGCAAAACACCTATTGGATGCACAAGATTGGTTAAAAACCCTAATTGGACAAGATTAAGTGTAGGGAGGACGAAAATGACCTAAATGTTCATCCAATGAGACAAAACACCTATTGGATGCACAAGATTGGTTAAAAACCCTAATTGGACAAGAATTAGCCTAGGGAGGACGAAAATGACCTAAATGTTCATCCAATGACACAAAAACACCTAATGGATGCACAAGATTGGTTAAAAACCCTAATTGGACAAGAATTAGCCTAGGGAGGACGAAAATGACCTAAATGTTCATCCAATGACACAAAACACCTATTGGATGCACAAGATTGGTTAGAAACCCTAATTGGACAAGATTACGTTTAGGGAGGACGAAAATGACCTAAATGTTCATCCAATGACACAAAACACCTATTGGATGCACAAGATTTGTTAAAAACCCTAATTGGACAAGAATTAGCCTAGGGAAGACGAAAATGACCTAAATGTTCATCCAATGACACAAAAACACCTAATGGATGCACAAGATTGGTTAAAAACCCTAATTGAACAAGAATTAGCCTAGGAAGGACGAAAATGACCTAAATGTTCATCCAATGACACAAAAATACCTAATGGATGCACAAGATTGGTTAAGAACCCTAATTGGACAAGATTAAGTGTAGGGAGGACGTAAATGACCTAAATGTTCATCCAATGACACAAAAACACCTATTGGATGCATAAGATTGGTTAAAAACCCTAATTGGACAAGATTAAGTGTAGGTAGGACGAAAATGAACTAAATATTCATCCAATGACACAAACACAACTATTGGATGCACAAGATTGGTTAGAAACCCTAATTGGACAAGCATAAGCCTAGGGAGGATGAAAATGATCTAAATGTTCATCCACTGATACAAAAACACCTAATGAATGCACAAGATTGGTTAAAAACCGTAATTGGACAAGATTAGGTGTAGGGAGGACGAAAATGACCTAAATGTTCCTCCAATGACACAAAACACCTATTAGATGCACAAAATTGGTTAAAAACCGTAACTGGACAAGATTAAGTTTAAGGAGGACGAAAATGTTCTAATTGTTCATCCAACGACGCAAAACACCTATTGGATGCACAAGATTGGTTAAAAACCCTAATTGGACAAGATTAAGTGTAGGGAGGACGAAAATGACCTAAATGTTCATCCAATGATACAAAACACCTATTGGATGCACAAGATTGGTTAAAAACCCTAATTGGACAAGAATTTGCCTAGGGAGGACGAAAATGACCTAAATGTTCATCCAATGACACAAAAACACCTAATGGATGCACAAGATTGGTTAAAAACCCTAATTGGACTAAATTAATGGTAGGGAGGACGAAAATGACCTAAATTTTCATCCAACGACACAAAACACCTATTGGATGCACAAGATTGGTTAAAAACCCTAATTGGACAAGAATTTGCCTAGGGAAGACGAAAATGACCTAATTGTTCATCCAATGACACAAACACAACTGTTGGATGCACAAGATTTGTTAAAAACCCTAATTGGACTACATTAAGTGTAGGGAGGACGAAAATGACCTAAATGTTCATCCAACGAGACAAAACACCTATTGGATGCACAAGATTGGTTAGAAACCCTAATTGGACAAGATTACGTTTAGGGAGGACGAAAATGACCTAATTGTTCATCCAACGACGCAAAACAACTATTGGATGCACAAGATTGGTTAAAAACCCTAATTGGACAAGATTAAGTGTAGGGAGGACGAAAATGACCTAAATGTTCATCCAATGATACAAAACACCTATTGGATGCACAAGATTGGTTAAAAACCCTAATTGGACTAAATTAAGTGTAGGGAGGACGAAAATGACCTAAATTTTCATCCAATGACACAAACACAACTATTGGATGCACAAGATTGGTTAGAAACCCTAATTGGACAAGCATAAGCCTAGGGAGGATGAAAATGATCTAAATGTTCATCCAATGACACAGAAACACCTAATGAATCCACAAGATTGGCTAAAAACCGTAATTGGACAAGATTAAGTGTAGGGAGGACGAAAATGACCTAAATGTTCATCCAACGAGACAAAACACCTATTGGATGCACAAAATTGGTTAGAAACCCTAATTGGACAAGATTACGTTTAGGGAGGACGAAAATGACCTAATTGTTCATCCAACGACGCAAAACACCTATTGGATGCACAAGATTGGTTAAAAACCCTAATTGGACAAGATTAAGTGTAGGGAGGACGAAAATGACCTAAATGTTCATCCAATGATACAAAACACCTATTGGATGCACAAGATTGGTTAAAAACCCTAATTGGACTAAATTAAGTGTAGGGAGGACGAAAATGACCTAATTGTTCATCCAATGACACAAACACAACTATTGGATGCACAAGATTTGTTAAAAACCCTAATTGGACTACATTAAGTGTAGGGAGGACGAAAATGACCTAAATGTTCATCCAACGAGACAAAACACCTATTGGATGCACAAGATTGGTTAGAAACCCTAATTGGACAAGATTACGTTTAGGGAGGACGAAAATGACCTAATTGTTCATCCAACGACGCAAAACAACTATTGGATGCACAAGATTGGTTAAAAACCCTAATTGGACAAGATTAAGTGTAGGGAGGACGAAAATGACCTAAATGTTCATCCAATGATACAAAACACCTATTGGATGCACAAGATTGGTTAAAAACCCTAATTGGACTAAATTAAGTGTAGGGAGGACGAAAATGACCTAAATTTTCATCCAATGACACAAACACAACTATTGGATGCACAAGATTGGTTAGAAACCCTAATTGGACAAGCATAAGCCTAGGGAGGATGAAAATGATCTAAATGTTCATCCAATGACACAAAAACACCTAATGAATCCACAAGATTGGCTAAAAACCGTAATTGGACAAGATTAAGTGTAGGGAGGACGAAAATGACCTAAATGTTCATCCAACGAGACAAAACACCTATTGGATGCACAAAATTGGTTAGAAACCCTAATTGGACAAGATTACATTTAGGGAGGACGAAAATGACCTAATTGTTCATCCAACGACGCAAAACACCTATTGGATGCACAAGATTGGTTAAAAACCCTAATTGGACAAGATTAAGTGTAGGGAGGACGAAAATGACCTAAATGTTCATCCAATGATACAAAACACCTATTGGATGCACAAGATTGGTTAAAAACCCTAATTGGACAAGAATTAGCCTAGGGAGGACGAAAATGACCTAAATGTTCATCCAATGACACAAAAACACCTAATGGATGCACAAGAGTGGTTAAAAACCCTAATTGGACTAAATTAAGTGTAGGGAGGACGAAAATGACCTAAATGTTCATCCAACGACACAAAACACCTATTGGATGCACAAGATTGGTTAAAAACCCTAATTGGACAAGAATTTGCCTAGGGAAGACGAAAATGACCTAATTGTTCATCCAATGACACAAACACAACTATTGGATGCACAAGATTTGTTAAAAACCCTAATTGGACTACATTAAGTGTAGGGAGGACGAAAATGACCTAAATGTTCATCCAACGATACAAAACACCTATTGGATGCACAAGATTGGTTAAAAACCCTAATTGGACAAGAATTAGCCTAGGGAGGACGAAAATGACCTAAATGTTCATCCAATGACACAAAAACACCTAATGGATGCACAAGATTGGTTAAAAACCCTAATTGGACTAAATTAAGTGTAGGGAGGACGAAAATGACCTAAATGTTCATCCAACGACACAAGACACCTATTGGATGCACAAGATTGGTTAAAAACCCTAATTGAACAAGAATTAGCCTAGGAAAGACGAAAATGACCTAATTGTTCATCCAATGACACAAACACAACTATTGGATGCACAAGATTTGTTAAAAACCCTAATTGGACAAGCATAAGCCTAGGGAGGACGAAAATGACCTAAATGTTCATCCAATGACACAAAAACACCTAATGGATGCACAAGATTGGTTAAAAACCCTAATTCGACAAGCATAAGCCTAGGGTGGATGAAAATGACCTAAATGTTCATCCAATGACACAAAAACACCTTATGGATGCACAAGATTGGTTAAAAACCCTTATTGGACAAGATTAAGTGTAGGGAGGACGAAAATGGCCTAAATGTTCATCCAATGAAACAAAACACCTATTGGATGCACAAGATTTGTTAGAAACCCTAATTGGACAAGAATAAGTTTAGGGAGGACGAAAACGACCTAATTGTTCACCCAATGACACAAAACACCTATTGGATGAACAAGATTGGTTAAAAACCCTATTTGGACAAGAATTAGCCTAGGGAGGACGAAAATGACCTAAATGTTCATCCAATGACACAAAACACCTATTGGATGCACAAGATTGGTTAGAAACCCTAATTGGACAAGATTACGTTTAGGGAGGACGAAAATGACCTAAATGTTCATCCAATGACACAAAACACCTATTGGATGCACAAGATTTGTTAAAAACCCTAATTGGACAAGAATTAGCCTAGGGAAGACGAAAATGACCTAAATGTTCATCCAATGACACAAAAACACCTAATGGATGCACAAGATTGGTTAAAAACCCTAATTGAACAAGAATTAGCCTAGGAAGGACTAAAATGACCTAAATGTTCATCCAATGACACAAAAATACCTAATGGATGCACAAGATTGGTTAAGAACCCTAATTGGACAAGATTAAGTGTAGGGAGGACGAAAATGACCTAAATGTTCATCCAATGACACAAAAACACCTATTGGATGCATAAGATTGGTTAAAAACCCTAATTGGACAAGATTAAGTGTAGGTAGGACGAAAATGAACTAAATATTCATCCAATGACACAAACACAACTATTGGATGCACAAGATTGGTTAGAAACCCTAATTGGACAAGCATAAGCCTAGGGAGGATGAAAATGATCTAAATGTTCATCCACTGATACAAAAACACCTAATGAATGCACAAGATTGGTTAAAAACCGTAATTGGACAAGATTAGGTGTAGGGAGGACGAAAATGACCTAAATGTTCCTCCAATGACACAAAACACCTATTAGATGCACAAAATTGGTTAAAAACCGTAACTGGACAAGATTAAGTTTAAGGAGGACGAAAATGTTCTAATTGTTCATCCAACGACGCAAAACACCTATTGGATGCACAAGATTGGTTAAAAACCCTAATTGGACAAGATTAAGTGTAGGGAGGACGAAAATGACCTAAATGTTCATCCAATGATACAAAACACCTATTGGATGCACAAGATTGGTTAAAAACCCTAATTGGACAAGAATTTGCCTAGGGAGGACGAAAATGACCTAAATGTTCATCCAATGACACAAAAACACCTAATGGATGCACAAGATTGGTTAAAAACCCTAATTGGACTAAATTAATGGTAGGGAGGACGAAAATGACCTAAATTTTCATCCAACGACACAAAACACCTATTGGATGCACAAGATTGGTTAAAAACCCTAATTGGACAAGAATTTGCCTAGGGAAGACGAAAATGACCTAATTGTTCATCCAATGACACAAACACAACTGTTGGATGCACAAGATTTGTTAAAAACCCTAATTGGACTACATTAAGTGTAGGGAGGACGAAAATGACCTAAATGTTCATCCAACGAGACAAAACACCTATTGGATGCACAAGATTGGTTAGAAACCCTAATTGGACAAGATTACGTTTAGGGAGGACGAAAATGACCTAATTGTTCATCCAACGACGCAAAACAACTATTGGATGCACAAGATTGGTTAAAAACCCTAATTGGACAAGATTAAGTGTAGGGAGGACGAAAATGACCTAAATGTTCATCCAATGATACAAAACACCTATTGGATGCACAAGATTGGTTAAAAACCCTAATTGGACTAAATTAAGTGTAGGGAGGACGAAAATGACCTAAATTTTCATCCAATGACACAAACACAACTATTGGATGCACAAGATTGGTTAGAAACCCTAATTGGACAAGCATAAGCCTAGGGAGGATGAAAATGATCTAAATGTTCATCCAATGACACAGAAACACCTAATGAATCCACAAGATTGGCTAAAAACCGTAATTGGACAAGATTAAGTGTAGGGAGGACGAAAATGACCTAAATGTTCATCCAACGAGACAAAACACCTATTGGATGCACAAAATTGGTTAGAAACCCTAATTGGACAAGATTACGTTTAGGGAGGACGAAAATGACCTAATTGTTCATCCAACGACGCAAAACACCTATTGGATGCACAAGATTGGTTAAAAACCCTAATTGGACAAGATTAAGTGTAGGGAGGACGAAAATGACCTAAATGTTCATCCAATGATACAAAACACCTATTGGATGCACAAGATTGGTTAAAAACCCTAATTGGACTAAATTAAGTGTAGGGAGGACGAAAATGACCTAAATGTTCATCCAACGACACAAAACACCTATTGGATGCACAAGATTGGTTAAAAATCCTAATTGGACAAGAATTTGCCTAGGGAAGACGAAAATGACCTAATTGTTCATCCAATGACACAAACACAACTATTGGATGCACAAGATTTGTTAAAAACCCTAATTGGACTACATTAAGTGTAGGGAGGACGAAAATGACCTAAATGTTCATCCAACGAGACAAAACACCTATTGGATGCACAAGATTGGTTAGAAACCCTAATTGGACAAGATTACGTTTAGGGAGGACGAAAATGACCTAATTGTTCATCCAACGACGCAAAACACCTATTGGATGCACAAGATTGGTTAAAAACCCTAATTGGACAAGATTAAGTGTAGGGAGGACGAAAATGACCTAACTGTTCATCCAATGATACAAAACACCTATTGGATGCACAAGATTGGTTAAAAACCCTAATTGGACTAAATTAAGTGTAGGGAGGACGAAAATGACCTAAATTTTCATCCAATGACACAAACACAACTATTGGATGCACAAGATTGGTTAGAAACCCTAATTGGACAAGCATAAGCCTAGGGAGGATGAAAATGATCTAAATGTTCATCCAATGACACAAAAACACCTAATGAATCCACAAGATTGGCTAAAAACCGTAATTGGACAAGATTAAGTGTAGGGAGGACGAAAATGACCTAAATGTTCATCCAACGAGACAAAACACCTATTGGATGCACAAGATTGGTTAGAAACCCTAATTGGACAAGATTACGTTTAGGGAGGACGAAAATGACCTAATTGTTCATCCAATGACGCAAAACACCTATTGGATGCACAAGATTGGTTAAAAACCCTAATTTGACAAGATTAAGTGTAGGGAGGACGAAAATGACCTAAATGTTCATCCAATGATACAAAACACCTATTGGATGCACAAGATTGGTTAAAAACCCTAATTGGACAAGAATTAGCCTAGGGAGGACGAAAATGACCTAAATGTTCATCCAATGACACAAAAACACCTAATGGATGCACAAGAGTGGTTAAAAACCCTAATTGGACTAAATTAAGTGTAGGGAGGACGAAAATGACCTAAATGTTCATCCAACGACACAAAACACCTATTGGATGCACAAGATTGGTTAAAAACCCTAATTGGACAAGAATTTGCCTAGGGAAGACGAAAATGACCTAATTGTTCATCCAATGACACAAACACAACTATTGGATGCACAAGATTTGTTAAAAACCCTAATTGGACAAGCATAAGCCTAGGGAGGACGAAAATGACCTAAATGTTCATCCAATGACACAAAGACACCTTATGGATGTACAAGATTGGTTAAAAACCCTAATTGGACAAGATTAAGTGTAGGGAGGACGAATATGACCTAAATGTTCATCCAACGAGACAAAACACCTATTGGATGCACAAGATTGGTTAGAAACCCTAATTGGACAAGATTACGTTTAGGGAGGACGAAAATGACATAATTGTTCATCCAATGACGCAAAACACCTATTGGATGCACAAGATTGGTTAAAAACCCTAATTGGACAAGATTAAGTGTAGGGAGGACGAAAATGACCTAAATGTTCATCCAATGATACAAAACACCTATTGGATGCACAAGATTGGTTAAAAACCCTAATTGGACAAGAATTAGCCTAGGGAGGACGAAAATGACCTAAATGTTCATCCAATGACACAAAAACACCTAATGGATGCACAAGATTGGTTAAAAACCGTAATTGGACAAGATTAAGTGTAGGGAGGACGAAAATGACCTAAATGTTCATCCAACGAGACAAAACACCTATTGGATGCACAAAATTGGTTAGAAACCCTAATTGGACAAGATTACGTTTAGGGAGGACGAAAATGACCTAATTGTTCATCCAACGACGCAAAACACCTATTGGATGCACAAGATTGGTTAAAAACCCTAATTGGACAAGATTAAGTGTAGGGAGGACGAAAATGACCTAAATGTTCATCCAATGATACAAAACACCTATTGGATGCACAAGATTGGCTAAAAACCCTAATTGGACTAAATTAAGTGTAGGGAGGACGAAAATGACCTAAATGTTCATCCAACGACACAAAACACCTATTGGATGCACAAGATTGGTTAAAAACCCTAATTGGACAAGATTAAGTGTAGGGAGGACGAAAATGGCCTAAATGATCATCCAATGACACAAAACACCTATTGGATGCACAAGATTTGTTAGAAACCCTAATTGGACAAGATTAAGTTTAGGGAGGACGAAAACAACCTAATTGTTCATCCAATGATACAAAACACCTATTGGATGCACAACATTGGTTAAAAACCCTAATTGGACAAGATTAAGTGTAGGGAGAACGAAAATGACTTAAATGTTCATCCAATGACACAAAACACCTATTGGATGCACAAGATTGGTTAAAAACCCTAATTGGACAAGATTAAGTGTAGGGAGGACGAAAATGGCCTAAATGATCATCCAATGACACAAAACACCTATTGGATGCACAAGATTTGTTAGAAACCCTAATTGGACAAGATTAAGTTTAGGGAGGACGAAAACGACCTAATTGTTCATCCAATGATACAAAACACCTATTGGATGCACAACATTGGTTAAAAACCCTAATTGGACAAGATTAAGTGTAGGGAGAACGAAAATGACCTAAATGTTCATCCAATGACACAAAACACCTATTGGATGCACAAGATTGGTTAAAAACCCTAATTGGATAAGAATTAGCCTAGGGAGGACGAAAATGACCTAAATGTTCATCCAATGACATAAAACACCTATTGGATGCACAAGATTGGTTAAAAACCCTAATTGGACAAGAATTAGCCTAGGGAGGACGAAAATGACCTAATTGTTCATCCAATGACACAAAACACCTATTGGATGCACAAGATTGGTTAAAAACCCTAATTGGACAAGATTAAGTGTAGGGAGGACGAAAATGACCTAAATGTTCATCCAATGATACAAAACACCTATTGGATGCACAAGATTGGTTAAAAACCCTAATTGGACAAGAATTTGCCTAGGGAAGACGAAAATGACCTAATTGTTCATCCAATGACACAAACACAACTATTGGATGCACAAGATTGGTTAAAAACCCTAATTGGACTACATTAAGTGTAGGGAGGACGAAAATGACCTAAATGTTCATCCAACGAGACAAAACACCTATTGGATGCACAAGATTGGTTAAAAACCCTAATTGGACAAGAATTAGCCTAGGGAGGACGAAAATGACCTAAATGTTCATCCAATGACACAAAAACACCTAATGGATGCACAAGATTGGTTAAAAACCCTAATTGGACTAAATTAATGGTAGGGAGGACGAAAATGACCTAAATTTTCATCCAACGACACAAAACACCTATTGGATGCACAAGATTGGTTAAAAACCCTAATTGGACAAGAATTTGCCTAGGGAAGACGAAAATGACCTAATTGTTCATCCAATGACACAAACACAACTATTGGATGCACAAGATTTGTTAAAAACCCTAATTGGACTACATTAAGTGTAGGGAGGACGAAAATGACCTAAATGTTCATCCAATGATACAAAACACCTATTGGATGCACAAGATTGGTTAAAAACCCTAATTGGACAAGAATTTGCCTAGGGAGGACGAAAATGACCTAAATGTTCATCCAATGACACAAAAACACCTAATGGATGCACAAGATTGGTTAAAAACCCTAATTGGACTAAATTAATGGTAGGGAGGACGAAAATGACCTAAATTTTCATCCAACGACACAAAACACCTATTGGATGCACAAGATTGGTTAAAAACCCTAATTGGACAAGAATTTGCCTAGGGAAGACGAAAATGACCTAATTGTTCATCCAATGACACAAACACAACTGTTGGATGCACAAGATTTGTTAAAAACCCTAATTGGACTACATTAAGTGTAGGGAGGACGAAAATGACCTAAATGTTCATCCAACGAGACAAAACACCTATTGGATGCACAAGATTGGTTAGAAACCCTAATTGGACAAGATTACGTTTAGGGAGGACGAAAATGACCTAATTGTTCATCCAACGACGCAAAACAACTATTGGATGCACAAGATTGGTTAAAAACCCTAATTGGACAAGATTAAGTGTAGGGAGGACGAAAATGACCTAAATGTTCATCCAATGATACAAAACACCTATTGGATGCACAAGATTGGTTAAAAACCCTAATTGGACTAAATTAAGTGTAGGGAGGACGAAAATGACCTAAATTTTCATCCAATGACACAAACACAACTATTGGATGCACAAGATTGGTTAGAAACCCTAATTGGACAAGCATAAGCCTAGGGAGGATGAAAATGATCTAAATGTTCATCCAATGACACAGAAACACCTAATGAATCCACAAGATTGGCTAAAAACCGTAATTGGACAAGATTAAGTGTAGGGAGGACGAAAATGACCTAAATGTTCATCCAACGAGACAAAACACCTATTGGATGCACAAAATTGGTTAGAAACCCTAATTGGACAAGATTACGTTTAGGGAGGACGAAAATGACCTAATTGTTCATCCAACGACGCAAAACACCTATTGGATGCACAAGATTGGTTAAAAACCCTAATTGGACAAGATTAAGTGTAGGGAGGACGAAAATGACCTAAATGTTCATCCAATGATACAAAACACCTATTGGATGCACAAGATTGGTTAAAAACCCTAATTGGACAAGAATTTGCCTAGGGAGGACGAAAATGACCTAAATGTTCATCCAATGACACAAAAACACCTAATGGATGCACAAGATTGGTTAAAAACCCTAATTGGACTAAATTAATGGTAGGGAGGACGAAAATTACCTAAATTTTCATCCAACGACACAAAACACCTATTGGATGCACAAGATTGGTTAAAAACCCTAATTGGACAAGAATTTGCCTAGGGAAGACGAAAATGACCTAATTGTTCATCCAATGACACAAACACAACTATTGGATGCACAAGATTTGTTAAAAACCCTAATTGGACTACATTAAGTGTAGGGAGGACGAAAATGACCTAAATGTTCATCCAACGAGACAAAACACCTATTGGATGCACAAGTTTGGTTAGAAACCCTAATTGGACAAGATTACGTTTAGGGAGGACGAAAATGACCTAATTGTTCATCCAACGACGCAAAACACCTATTGGATGCACAAGATTGGTTAAAAACCCTAATTGGACAAGATTAAGTGTAGGGAGGACGAAAATGACCTAAATGTTCATCCAATGATACAAAACACCTATTGGATGCACAAGATTGGTTAAAAACCCTAATTGGACTAAATTAAGTGTAGGGAGGACGAAAATGACCTAAATGTTCATCCAACGACACAAAACACCTATTGGATGCACAAGATTGGTTAAAAATCCTAATTGGACAAGAATTTGCCTAGGGAAGACGAAAATGACCTAATTGTTCATCCAATGACACAAACACAACTATTGGATGCACAAGATTTGTTAAAAACCCTAATTGGACTACATTAAGTGTAGGGAGGACGAAAATGACCTAAATGTTCATCCAACGAGACAAAACACCTATTGGATGCACAAGATTGGTTAGAAACCCTAATTGGACAAGATTACGTTTAGGGAGGACGAAAATGACCTAATTGTTCATCCAACGACGCAAAACACCTATTGGATGCACAAGATTGGTTAAAAACCCTAATTGGACAAGATTAAGTGTAGGGGGGACGAAAATGACCTAAATGTTCATCCAATGATACAAAACACCTATTGGATGCACAAGATTGGTTAAAAACCCTAATTGGAGTAAATTAAGTGTAGGGAGGACGAAAATGACCTAAATGTTCATCCAACGACACAAAACACCTATTGGATGCACAAGATTGGTTAAAAACCCTAATTGGACAAGATTAAGTGTAGGGAGGACGAAAATGGCCTAAATGATCATCCAATGACACAAAACACCTATTGGATGCACAAGATTTGTTAGAAACCCTAATTGGACAAGATTAAGTTTAGGGAGGACGAAAACGACCTAATTGTTCATCCAATGATACAAAACACCTATTGGATGCACAACATTGGTTAAAAACCCTAATTGGACAAGATTAAGTGTAGGGAGAACGAAAATGACTTAAATGTTCATCCAATGACGCAAAACACCTATTGGATGCACAAGATTGGTTAAAAACCCTAATTGGATAAGAATTAGCCTAGGGAAGACGAAAATGACGTAAATGTTCATCCAATGACACAAAAACACCTAATGGATGCACAAGATTGGTTAAAAACTCTAATTGGACAAGAATTAGCCTAGGGAGGACGAAAATGACCTAAATGTTCATCCAATGACACAAAAACACCTAATGGATGCACAAGATTGGTTAAAAACCCTAATTCGACAAGTATAAGCCTAGGGTGGATGAAAATGACCTAAATGTTCATCCAATGACACAAAAACACCTTATGGATGCACAAGATTGGTTAAAAACCCTTATTGGACAAGATTAAGTGTAGGGAGGACGAAAATGGCCTAAATGTTCATCCAATGACACAAAACACCTATTGGATGCACAAGATTGGTTAAAAACCCTAATTGGATAAGAATTAGCCTAGGGAAGACGAAAATGACCTAAATGTTCATCCAATGACACAAAAACACCTAATGGATGCACAAGATTGGTTAAAAACTCTAATTGGACAAGAATTAGCCTAGGGAGGACGAAAATGACCTAAATGTTCATCCAATGACACAAAAACACCTAATGGATGCACAAGATTGGTTAAAAACCCTAATTGGACAAGAATTAGCCTAGGGAGGACGAAAATGACCTAAATGTTCATCCAATGACACAAAACACCTATTGGATGCACAAGATTGGTTAGAAACCCTAATTGGACAAGATTACGTTTAGGGAGGACGAAAATGACCTAAATGTTCATCCAATGACACAAAACACCTATTGGATGCACAAGATTTGTTAAAAACCCTAATTGGACAAGAATTAGCCTAGGGAAGACGAAAATGACCTAAATGTTCATCCAATGACACAAAAACACCTAATGGATGCACAAGATTGGTTAAAAACCCTAATTGAACAAGAATTAGCCTAGGAAGGACTAAAATGACCTAAATGTTCATCCAATGACACAAAAATACCTAATGGATGCACAAGATTGGTTAAGAACCCTAATTGGACAAGATTAAGTGTAGGGAGGACGTAAATGACCTAAATGTTCATCCAATGACACAAAAACACCTATTGGATGCATAAGATTGGTTAAAAACCCTAATTGGACAAGATTAAGTGTAGGTAGGACGAAAATGAACTAAATATTCATCCAATGACACAAACACACCTATTGGATGCACAAGATTGGTTAGAAACCCTAATTGGACAAGCATAAGCCTAGGGAGGATGAAAATGATCTAAATGTTCATCCACTGATACAAAAACACCTAATGAATGCACAAGATTGGTTAAAAACCGTAATTGGACAAGATTAGGTGTAGGGAGGACGAAAATGACCTAAATGTTCCTCCAATGACACAAAACACCTATTAGATGCACAAAATTGGTTAAAAACCGTAACTGGACAAGATTAAGTTTAAGGAGGACGAAAATGACCTAATTGTTCATCCAACGACGCAAAACACCTATTGGATGCACAAGATTGGTTAAAAACCCTAATTGGACAAGATTAAGTGTAGGTAGGACGAAAATGAACTAAATATTCATCCAATGACACAAACACAACTATTGGATGCACAAGATTGGTTAGAAACCCTAATTGGACAAGCATAAGCCTAGGGAGGATGAAAATGATCTAAATGTTCATCCACTGATACAAAAACACCTAATGAATGCACAAGATTGGTTAAAAACCGTAATTGGACAAGATTAGGTGTAGGGAGGACGAAAATGACCTAAATGTTCCTCCAATGACACAAAACACCTATTAGATGCACAAAATTGGTTAAAAACCGTAACTGGACAAGATTAAGTTTAAGGAGGACGAAAATGTTCTAATTGTTCATCCAACGACGCAAAACACCTATTGGATGCACAAGATTGGTTAAAAACCCTAATTGGACAAGATTAAGTGTAGGGAGGACGAAAATGACCTAAATGTTCATCCAATGATACAAAACACCTATTGGATGCACAAGATTGGTTAAAAACCCTAATTGGACAAGAATTTGCCTAGGGAGGACGAAAATGACCTAAATGTTCATCCAATGACACAAAAACACCTAATGGATGCACAAGATTGGTTAAAAACCCTAATTGGACTAAATTAATGGTAGGGAGGACGAAAATGACCTAAATTTTCATCCAACGACACAAAACACCTATTGGATGCACAAGATTGGTTAAAAACCCTAATTGGACAAGAATTTGCCTAGGGAAGACGAAAATGACCTAATTGTTCATCCAATGACACAAACACAACTGTTGGATGCACAAGATTTGTTAAAAACCCTAATTGGACTACATTAAGTGTAGGGAGGACGAAAATGACCTAAATGTTCATCCAACGAGACAAAACACCTATTGGATGCACAAGATTGGTTAGAAACCCTAATTGGACAAGATTACGTTTAGGGAGGACGAAAATGACCTAATTGTTCATCCAACGACGCAAAACAACTATTGGATGCACAAGATTGGTTAAAAACCCTAATTGGACAAGATTAAGTGTAGGGAGGACGAAAATGACCTAAATGTTCATCCAATGATACAAAACACCTATTGGATGCACAAGATTGGTTAAAAACCCTAATTGGACTAAATTAAGTGTAGGGAGGACGAAAATGACCTAAATTTTCATCCAATGACACAAACACAACTATTGGATGCACAAGATTGGTTAGAAACCCTAATTGGACAAGCATAAGCCTAGGGAGGATGAAAATGATCTAAATGTTCATCCAATGACACAGAAACACCTAATGAATCCACAAGATTGGCTAAAAACCGTAATTGGACAAGATTAAGTGTAGGGAGGACGAAAATGACCTAAATGTTCATCCAACGAGACAAAACACCTATTGGATGCACAAAATTGGTTAGAAACCCTAATTGGACAAGATTACGTTTAGGGAGGACGAAAATGACCTAATTGTTCATCCAACGACGCAAAACACCTATTGGATGCACAAGATTGGTTAAAAACCCTAATTGGACAAGATTAAGTGTAGGGAGGACGAAAATGACCTAAATGTTCATCCAATGATACAAAACACCTATTGGATGCACAAGATTGGTTAAAAACCCTAATTGGACAAGAATTTGCCTAGGGAAGACGAAAATGACCTAATTGTTCATCCAATGACACAAACACAACTATTGGATGCACAAGATTTGTTAAAAACCCTAATTGCACTACATTAAGTGTAGGGAGGACGAAAATGACCTAAATGTTCATCCAACGAGACAAAACACCTATTGGATGCACAAGACTGGTTAGAAACCCTAATTGGACAAGATTACGTTTAGGGAGGACGAAAATGACCTAATTGTTCATCCAACGACGCAAAACACCTATTGGATGCACAAGATTGGTTAAAAACCCTAATTGGACAAGATTAAGTGTAGGGAGGACGAAAATGACCTAAATGTTCATCCAACGACACAAAACACCTATTGGATGCACAAGATTGGTTAAAAACCCTAATTGGACAAGAATTTGCCTAGGGAAGACGAAAATGACCTAATTGTTCATCCAATGACACAAACACTACTATTGGATGCACAAGATTTGTTAAAAACCCTAATTGGACAAGCATAAGCCTAGGGAGGACGAAAATGACCTAAATGTTCATCCAATGACACAAAGACACCTTATGGATGTACAAGATTGGTTAAAAACCCTAATTGGACAAGATTAAGTGTAGGGAGGACGAAAATGACCTAAATGTTCATCCAACGAGACAAAACACCTATTGGATGCACAAGATTGGTTAGAAACCCTAATTGGACAAGATTACGTTTAGGGAGGACGAAAATGACATAATTGTTCATCCAATAACGCAAAACACCTATTGGATGCACAAGATTGGTTAAAAACCCTAATTGGACAAGATTAAGTGTAGGGAGGACGAAAATGACCTAAATGTTCATCCAATGATACAAAACACCTATTGGATGCACAAGATTGGTTAAAAACCCTAATTGGACAAGAATTAGCCTAGGGAGGACGAAAATGACCTAAATGTTCATCCAATGACACAAAAACACCTAATGGATGCACAAGATTGGTTAAAAACCCTAATTGGACAAAATTAAGTGTAGGGAGGACGAAAATGACCTAAATGTTCATCCAACGACACAAAACACCTACTGGATGCACAAGAGTGGTTAAAAACCCTAATTGGACAAGAATTAGCCTAGGGAAGACGAAAATGACCTAATTGTTCATCCAATGACACAAACACAACTATTGGATGCACAAGATTTGTTAAAAACCCTAATTGGACAAGCATAAGCCTAGGGAGGACGAAAATGACCTAAATGTTCATCCAATGACACAAAAACACCTAATGGATGCACAAGATTGGTTAAAAACCCTAATTCGACAAGCATAAGCCTAGGGTGGATGAAAATGACCTAAATGTTCATCCAATGACACAAAAACACCTTATGGATGCACAAGATTGGTTAAAAACCCTTATTGGACAAGATTAAGTGTAGGGAGAACGAAAATGACTTAAATGTTCATCCAATGACACAAAACACCTATTGGATGCACAAGATTGGTTAAAAACCCTAATTGGATAAGAATTAGCCTAGGGAAGACGAAAATGACGTAAATGTTCATCCAATGACACAAAAACACCTAATGGATGCACAAGATTGGTTAAAAACTCTAATTGGACAAGAATTAGCCTAGGGAGGACGAAAATGACCTAAATGTTCATCCAATGACACAAAAACACCTAATGGATGCACAAGATTGGTTAAAAACCCTAATTCGACAAGCATAAGCCTAGGGTGGACGAAAATGACCTAAATGTTCATCCAATGACACAAAAACACCTTATGGATGCACAAGATTGGTTAAAAACCCTTATTGGACAAGATTAAGTGTAGGGAGGACGAAAATGGCCTAAATGTTCATCCAATGAAACAAAACACCTATTGGATGCACAAGATTTGTTAGAAACCCTAATTGGACAAGAATAAGTTTAGGGAGGACGAAAACGACCTAATTGTTCACCCAATGACACAAAACACCTATTGGATGAACAAGATTGGTTAAAAACCCTATTTGGACAAGAATTAGCCTAGGGAGGACGAAAATGACCTAAATGTTCATCCAATGACACAAAACACCTATTGGATGCACAAGATTGGTTAGAAACCCTAATTGGACAAGATTACGTTTAGGGAGGACGAAAATGACCTAAATGTTCATCCAATGACACAAAACACCTATTGGATGCACAAGATTTGTTAAAAACCCTAATTGGACAACAATTAGCCTAGGGAAGACGAAAATGACCTAAATGTTCATCCAATGACACAAAAACACCTAATGGATGCACAAGATTGGTTAAAAACCCTAATTGAACAAGAATTAGCCTAGGAAGGACTAAAATGACCTAAATGTTCATCCAATGACACAAAAATACCTAATGGATGCACAAGATTGGTTAAGAACCCTAATTGGACAAGATTAAGTGTAGGGAGGACGTAAATGACCTAAATGTTCATCCAATGACACAAAAACACCTATTGGATGCATAAGATTGGTTAAAAACCCTAATTGGACAAGATTAAGTGTAGGTAGGACGAAAATGAACTAAATATTCATCCAATGACACAAACACAACTATTGGATGCACAAGATTGGTTAGAAACCCTAATTGGACAAGCATAAGCCTAGGGAGGATGAAAATGATCTAAATGTTCATCCACTGATACAAAAACACCTAATGAATGCACAAGATTGGTTAAAAACCGTAATTGGACAAGATTAGGTGTAGGGAGGACGAAAATGACCTAAATGTTCCTCCAATGACACAAAACACCTATTAGATGCACAAAATTGGTTAAAAACCGTAACTGGACAAGATTAAGTTTAAGGAGGACGAAAATGACCTAATTGTTCATCCAACGACGCAAAACACCTATTGGATGCACAAGATTGGTTAAAAACCCTAATTGGACAACTTTAAGTGTAGGGAGGACGAAAATCACCTAAATGTTCATCCAATGATACAAAACACCTATTGGATGCACAAGATTGGTTAAAAACCCTAATTCGACAAGAATTAGCCTAGGGAGGACGAAAATGACTTAAATGTTCATCCAATGACACAAAAACACCTAATGGATGCACAAGATTGGTTAAAAACCCTAATTGGACAAGATTAAGTGTAGGTAGGACGAAAATGAGCTAAATATTCATCCAATGACACAAACACAACTATTGGATGCACAAGATTGGTTAGAAACCCTAATTGGACAAGCATAAGCCTAGGGAGGATGAAAATGATCTAAATGTTCATCCAATGACACAACAACACCTAATGAATGCACCAGATTGGTTAAAAACTGTAATTGGACAAGATTAAGTGTAGGGATGACGAAAATGACCTAAATGTTTCTCCAATGACACAAAACACCTATTAGATGCACAAAATTGGTTAAAAACCGTAACTGGACAAGATTAAGTTTAAGGAGGACGAAAATGACCTAATTGTTCATCCAATGACACAAAACACCTATTGGATGTACAAGATTGGTTAGAAAGCTAATTGGACAAGATTAAGTTTTGGGAAGACGAAAATGACCTAATTGTTCATCCAATGACACAAAACACCTATTGGATGCACAAGATGGGTTAAAAACCCTAATTGGACAAGAATTAGCCTAGGGAGGACGAAAATGACCTAAATGTTCATCCAATGACACAAAAAAACCTTATTGATGCAAAAGATTGGTTAAAAACCAAAATTGGACAAGATTAAGTGTAGGGAGGACGAAAATGGCTTAAATTTTCATCCAATGACACAAACACAACTATTGGATGCACAAGATTGGTTAGAAACCCTAATTGGACAAGCATAAGCCTAGGGAGGATGAAAATGATCTAAATGTTCATCCAATTACACAAAAACACCTAATGAATCCACAAGATTGGCTAAAAACCGTAATTGGACAAGATTAAGTGTAGGGAGGACGAAAATGACCTAAATGTTCATCCAACGAGACAAAACACCTATTGGATGCACAAAATTGGTTAGAAACCCTAATTGGACAAGATTACGTTTAGGGAGGACGAAAATGACCTAATTGTTCATCCAACGACGCAAAACACCTATTGGATGCACAAGATTGGTTAAAAACCCTAATTGGACAAAATTAAGTGTAGGGAGGACGAAAATGACCTAAATTTTCATCCAATGACACAAACACAACTATTGGATGCACAAGATTGGTTAGAAACCCTAATTGGACAAGCATAAGCCTAGGGAGGATGAAAATGATCTAAATGTTCATCCAATGACACAAAAACACCTAATGAATCCACAAGATTGGCTAAAAACCGTAATTGGACAAGATTAAGTGTAGGGAGGACGAAAATGACCTAAATGTTCATCCAACGAGACAAAACACCTATTGGATGCACAAAATTGGTTAGAAACCCTAATTGGACAAGATTACGTGTAGGGAGGACGAAAATGACCTAATTGTTCATCCAACGACGCAAAACACCTATTGGATGCACAAGATTGGTTAAAAACCCTAATTGGACAAGATTAAGTGTAGGGAGGACGAAAATGACCTAAATGTTCATCCAATGATACAAAACACCTATTGGATGCACAAGATTGGTTAAAAACCCTAATTGGACTAAATTAAGTGTAGGGAGGACGAAAATGACCTAAATGTTCATCCAACGACACAAAACACCTATTGGATGCACAAGATTGGTTAAAAACCCTAATTGGACAAGATTAAGTGTAGGGAGGATGAAAATGGCCTAAATGATCATCCAATGACACAAAACACCTATTGGATGCACAAGATTTGTTAGAAACCCTAATTGGACAAGATTAAGTTTAGGGAGGACGAAAACGACCTAATTGTTCATCCAATGATACAAAACACCTATTGGATGCACAACATTGGTTAAAAACCCTAATTGGACAAGATTAAGTGTAGGGAGAACGAAAATGACTTAAATGTTCATCCAATGACACAAAACACCTATTGGATGCACAAGATTGGTTAAAAACCCTAATTGGATAAGAATTAGCCTAGGGAAGACGAAAATGACGTAAATGTTCATCCAATGACACAAAAACACCTAATGGATGCACAAGATTGGTTAAAAACTCTAATTGGACAAGAATTAGCCTAGGGAGGACGAAAATGACCTAAATGTTCATCCAATGACACAAAAACACCTAATGGATGCACAAGATTGGTTAAAAACCCTAATTCGACAAGCATAAGCCTAGGGTGGACGAAAATGACCTAAATGTTCATCCAATGACACAAAAACACCTTATGGATGCACAAGATTGGTTAAAAACCCTTATTGGACAAGATTAAGTGTAGGGAGGACGAAAATGGCCTAAATGTTCATCCAATGAAACAAAACACCTATTGGATGCACAAGATTTGTTAGAAACCCTAATTGGACAAGAATAAGTTTAGGGAGGACGAAAACGACCTAATTGTTCACCCAATGACACAAAACACCTATTGGATGAACAAGATTGGTTAAAAACCCTATTTGGACAAGAATTAGCCTAGGGAGGACGAAAATGACCTAAATGTTCATCCAATGACACAAAACACCTATTGGATGCACAAGATTGGTTAGAAACCCTAATTGGACAAGATTAAGTTTAGGGAGGACGAAAATGACCTAAATGTTCATCCAATGACACAAAACACCTATTGGATGCACAAGATTTGTTAAAAACCCTAATTGGACAAGAATTAGCCTAGGGAAGACGAAAATGACCTAAATGTTCATCCAATGACACAAAAACACCTAATGGATGCACAAGATTGGTTAAAAACCCTAATTGAACAAGAATTAGCCTAGGAAGGACTAAAATGACCTAAATGTTCATCCAATGACACAAAAATACCTAATGGATGCACAAGATTGGTTAAGAACCCTAATTGGACAAGATTAAGTGTAGGGAGGACGTAAATGACCTAAATGTTCATCCAATGACACAAAAACACCTATTGGATGCATAAGATTGGTTAAAAACCCTAATTGGACAAGATTAAGTGTAGGTAGGACGAAAATGAACTAAATATTCATCCAATGACACAAACACACCTATTGGATGCACAAGATTGGTTAGAAACCCTAATTGGACAAGCATAAGCCTAGGGAGGATGAAAATGATCTAAATGTTCATCCACTGATACAAAAACACCTAATGAATGCACAAGATTGGTTAAAAACCGTAATTGGACAAGATTAGGTGTAGGGAGGACGAAAATGACCTAAATGTTCCTCCAATGACACAAAACACCTATTAGATGCACAAAATTGGTTAAAAACCGTAACTGGACAAGATTAAGTTTAAGGAGGACGAAAATGACCTAATTGTTCATCCAACGACGCAAAACACCTATTGGATGCACAAGATTGGTTAAAAACCCTAATTGGACAAGATTAAGTGTAGGTAGGACGAAAATGAACTAAATATTCATCCAATGACACAAACACAACTATTGGATGCACAAGATTGGTTAGAAACCCTAATTGGACAAGCATAAGCCTAGGGAGGATGAAAATGATCTAAATGTTCATCCACTGATACAAAAACACCTAATGAATGCACAAGATTGGTTAAAAACCGTAATTGGACAAGATTAGGTGTAGGGAGGACGAAAATGACCTAAATGTTCCTCCAATGACACAAAACACCTATTAGATGCACAAAATTGGTTAAAAACCGTAACTGGACAAGATTAAGTTTAAGGAGGACGAAAATGTTCTAATTGTTCATCCAACGACGCAAAACACCTATTGGATGCACAAGATTGGTTAAAAACCCTAATTGGACAAGATTAAGTGTAGGGAGGACGAAAATGACCTAAATGTTCATCCAATGATACAAAACACCTATTGGATGCACAAGATTGGTTAAAAACCCTAATTGGACAAGAATTTGCCTAGGGAGGACGAAAATGACCTAAATGTTCATCCAATGACACAAAAACACCTAATGGATGCACAAGATTGGTTAAAAACCCTAATTGGACTAAATTAATGGTAGGGAGGACGAAAATGACCTAAATTTTCATCCAACGACACAAAACACCTATTGGATGCTCAAGATTGGTTAAAAACCCTAATTGGACAAGAATTTGCCTAGGGAAGACGAAAATGACCTAATTGTTCATCCAATGACACAAACACAACTATTGGATGCACAAGATTTGTTAAAAACCCTAATTGGACTACATTAAGTGTAGGGAGGACGAAAATGACCTAAATGTTCATCCAACGAGACAAAACACCTATTGGATGCACAAGATTGGTTAGAAACCCTAATTCGACAAGATTACGTTTAGGGAGGACGAAAATGACCTAATTGTTCATCCAACGACGCAAAACACCTATTGGATGCACAAGATTGGTTAAAAACCCTAATTGGACAAGATTAAGTGTAGGGAGGACGAAAATGACCTAAATGTTCATCCAATGATACAAAACACCTATTGGATGCACAAGATTGGTTAAAAACCCTAATTGGACTAAATTAAGTGTAGGGAGGACGAAAATGACCTAAATTTTCATCCAATGACACAAACACAACTATTGGATGCACAAGATTGGTTAGAAACCCTAATTGGACAAGCATAAGCCTAGGGAGGATGAAAATGATCTAAATGTTCATCCAATGACACAAAAACACCTAATGAATCCACAAGATTGGCTAAAAACCGTAATTGGACAAGATTAAGTGTAGGGAGGACGAAAATGACCTAA
>JBBPBS010000759.1:425493-507042 GCA_037974835.1 Cicer judaicum | reverse complement strand
ATTAAGTGTAGGGAGGACGAAAATGACCTAAATGTTCATCCAACGACACAAAACACCTATTGGATGCACAAGATTGGTTAAAAATCCTAATTGGACAAGAATTTGCCTAGGGAAGACGAAAATGACCTAATTGTTCATCCAATGACACAAACACAACTATTGGATGCACAAGATTTGTTAAAAACCCTAATTGGACTACATTAAGTGTAGGGAGGACGAAAATGACCTAAATGTTCATCCAACGAGACAAAACACCTATTGGATGCACAAGATTGGTTAGCAACCCTAACTGGACAAGATTACGTTTAGGGAGGACGAAAATGACCTAATTGTTCATCCAACGACGCAAAACACCTATTGGATGCACAAGATTGGTTAAAAACCCTAATTGGACCAGATTAAGTGTAGGGAGGACGAAAATGACCTAAATGTTCATCCAATGATACAAAACACCTATTGGATGCACAAGATTGGTTAAAAACCCTAATTGGACTAAATTAAGTGTAGGGAGGACGAAAATGACCTAAATTTTCATCCAATGACATAAACACAACTATTGGATGCACAAGATTGGTTAGAAACCCTAATTGGACAAGCATAATCCTAGGGAGGATGAAAATGATCTAAATGTTCATCCAATGACACAAAAACACCTAATGAATCCACAAGATTGGCTAAAAACCGTAATTGGACAAGATTAAGTGTAGGGAGGACGAAAATGACCTAAATGTTCATCCAACGAGACAAAACACCTATTGGATGCACAAAATTGGTTAGAAACCCTAATTGGACAAGATTACGTTTAGGGAGGACGAAAATGACCTAATTGTTCATCCAACGACGCAAAACACCTATTGGATGCACAAGATTGGTTAAAAACCCTAATTGGACAAGATTAAGTGTAGGGAGGACGAAAATGACCTAAATGTTCATTCAATGATACAAAACACCTATTGGATGCACAAGATTGGTTAAAAACCCTAATTGAACAAGAATTAGCCTAGGAAGGACTAAAATGACCTAAATGTTCATCCAATGACACAAAAATACCTAATGGATGCACAAGATTGGTTAAGAACCCTAATTGGACAAGATTAAGTGTAGGGAGGACGTAAATGACCTAAATGTTCATCCAATGACACAAAAACACCTATTGGATGCATAAGATTGGTTAAAAACCCTAATTGGACAAGATTAAGTGTAGGTAGGACGAAAATGAACTAAATATTCATCCAATGACACAAACACAACTATTGGATGCACAAGATTGGTTAGAAACCCTAATTGGACAAGCATAAGCCTAGGGAGGATGAAAATGATCTAAATGTTCATCCACTGACACAAAAACACCTAATGAATGCACAAGATTGGTTAAAAAACGTAATTGGATAAGATTAGGTGTAGGGAGGACGAAAATGACCTAAATGTTCCTCCAATGACACAAAACACCTATTAGATGCACAAAATTGGATAAAAACCGTAACTGGACATGATTAAGTTTAAGGAGGACCAAAATGACCTAATTGTTCATCCAATGACACAAAACACCTATTGGATGTACAAGATTGGTTAGACAGCTAATTTGACAAGATTAAGTTTTGCGAGGACGAAAATGACCTAATTGTTCATCCAATGACACAAAACACCTATTGGATGCACAAGATGGGTTAAAAACCCTAATTGGACAAGAATTAGCCTAGGGAGGACGAAAATGACCTAAATGTTCATCTAATGACACAAAAAAACCTTATTGATGCAAAAGATTTGTTAAAAACCAAAATTGGACAAGATTAAGTGTAGGGAGGACGAAAATGGCCTAAATTTTCATCCAATGACACAAACACAACTATTGGATGCACAAGATTGGTTAGAAACCCTAATTGGACAAGCATAAGCCTAGGGAGGATGAAAATGATCTAAATGTTCATCCAATTACACAAAAACACCTAATGAATCCACAAGATTGGCTAAAAACTGTAATTGGACAAGATTAAGTGTAGGGAGGACGAAAATGACCTAAATGTTCATCCAACGAGACAAAACACCTATTGGATGCACAAAATTGGTTAGAAACCCTAATTGGACAAGATTACGTTTAGGGAGGACGAAAATGACCTAATTGTTCATCCAACGCACAAAACACCTATTGGATGCACAAGATTGGTTAAAAACCCTAATTGGACAAGATTAAGTGTAGGGAGGACGAAAATGACCTAAATGTTCATCCAATGATACAAAACACCTATTGGATGCACAAGATTTGTTAAAAACCCTAATTGGACAAGAATTAGCCTAGGGAGGACGAAAATGACCTAAATGTTCATCCAATGACACAAAAACACCTAATGGATGCACAAGATTGGTTAAAAACCCTAATTGGACTAAATTAAGTGTAGGGAGGACGAAAATGACCTAAATGTTCATCCAACGACACAAAACACCTATTGAATGCACAAGATTGGTTAAAAACCCTAATTGGACAAGAATTTGCCTAGGGAAGACGAAAATGACCTAATTGTTCATCCAATGACACAAACACAACTATTGGATGCACAATATTTGTTAAAAACCCTAATTGGACAAGATTAAGTGTAGGGAGAACGAAAATGACTTAAATGTTCATCCAATGACACAAAACACCTATTGGATGCACAAGATTGGTTAAAAACCCTAATTGGACAGGAATTAGCCTAGGGAAGACGAAAATGACCTAAATGTTCATCCAATGACACAAAACACCTATTGGATGCACAAGATTGGTTAAAAACCCTAATTGGACAAGAATTAGCTAGGGAGGACGAAAATGACCTAATTGTTCATCCAATGATACAAAACACCTATTGGATGCACAACATTGGTTAAAAACCCTAATTGGACAAGATTAAGTGTAGGGAGAACGAAAATGACTTAAATGTTCATCCAATGACACAAAACACCTATTGGATGCACAAGATTGGATAAAAACCCTAATTGGACAGGAATTAGCCTAGGGAAGACGAAAATGACCTAAATGTTCATCCAACGACACAAAAACACCTAATGGATGCACAAGATTGGTTAAAAACTCTAATGGGACAAGAATTAGCCTAGGGAGGACGAAAATGACCTAAATGTTCATCCAATGACACAAAAACACCTAATAGATGCACAAGATTGGTTAAAAACCCTAATTGGACAAGAATTAGGCTAGGGAGGACGAAAATGACCTAAATGTTCACCCAATGACACAAAAACACCTTATGGATGCACAAGATTGGTTAAAAACCCTTATTGGACAAGATTAAGTGTAGGGAGGACGAAAATCGCCTAAATGTTCATCCAATGAAACAAAACACCTATTGGATGCACAAGATTGGTTAGAAACCCAAATTGGACAGGATTACGTTTAGGGAGGACGAAAATGACCTAAATGTTCATCCAATGACACAAAACACCTATTGGATGCACAAGATTGGTTAAAAACCCTAATTGGACAAGAATTAGCCTAGGGAAGACGAAAATGACCTAAATGTTCATCCAATGACACAAAACCACCTAATGGATGCACAAGATTGGTTAAAAACCCTAATTGAACAAGAATTAGCCTAGGAAGGACTAAAATGACCTAAATGTTCATCCAATGACACAAAAACACCTAATGGATGCACAAGATTGGTTAAGAACCCTAATTGGACAAGATTAAGTTTAGGGAGGACGTAAATGACCTAAATGTTCATCCAATGACACAAAAACACCTATTGGATGCATAAGATTGGTTAAAAACCCTAATTGGACAAGATTAAGTGTAGGTAGGACGAAAATGAGCTAAATATTCATCCAATGACACAAACACAACTATTGGATGCACAAGATTGGTTAGAAACCCTAATTGGACAAGCATAAGCCTAGGGAGGATGAAAATGATCTAAATGTTCATCCAATGACACAACAACACCTAATGAATGCACCAGATTGGTTAAAAACCGTCATTGGACAAGATTAAGTGTAGGGATGACGAAAATGACCTAAATGTTTCTCCAATGACACAAAACACCTATTAGATGCACAAAATTGGTTAAAAACCGTAACTGGACAAGATTAAGTTTAAGGAGGACGAAAATGACCTAATTGTTCATCCAATGACACAAAACACCTATTGGATGTACAAGATTGGTTAGAAAGCTAATTGGACAAGATTAAGTTTTGGGAAGACGAAAATGACCTAATTGTTCATCCAATGACACAAAACACCTATTGGATGCACAAGATGGGTTAAAAACCCTAATTGGACAAGAATTAGCCTAGGGAGGACGAAAATGACCTAAATGTTCATCCAATGACACAAAAACACCTAATGGATGCACAAGATTGGTTAAAAACCCTAATTGGACTAAATTTAGTGTAGGGAGGACGAAAATGACCTAAATGTTCATCCAACGACACAAAACACCTATTGAATGCACAAGATTGGTTAAAAACCCTAATTGGACAAGAATTTGCCTAGGGAAGACGAAAATGACCTAATTGTTCATCCAATGACACAAACACAACTATTGGATGCACAATATTTGTTAAAAACCCTAATTGGACAAGATTAAGTGTAGGGAGAACGAAAATGACTTAAATGTTCATCCAATGACACAAAACACCTATTGGATGCACAAGATTGGTTAAAAACCCTAATTGGACAGGAATTAGCCTAGGGAAGACGAAAATGACCTAAATGTTCATCCAATGACACAAAACACCTATTGGATGCACAAGATTGGTTAAAAACCCTAATTGGACAAGAATTAGCCTAGGGAGGACGAAAATGACCTAATTGTTCATCCAATGACTCAAAACACCTATTGGATGCACAAGATTGGTTAAAAACACTAATTGGACAAGATTAAGTGTAGGGAGGACGAAAATGACCTAAATGTTCATCCAATGACACAAAAACACCTAATGGATGCACATGATTGGTTAAAAACCCTAATTGGACTACATTAATTGTAAGGAGGACGAAAATGACCTAAATGTTCATCCAATGACTCAAAACACCTATTGGATGCACAAGATTGGTTAAAAACCCTAATTGGACAAGAATTAGCCGAGGGTGGACGAAAATGACCTAATTGTTCATCCAATGACCCAAACACACCAATTGGATGCACAAGATTGGCTAGAAACCCTAATTGGACAAGAATAAGCCTAGGAGGTCGAAAATGACCTAATTGTTCATCCAATGACACAAAACACCTATTGGATGCACAAGATTGGTTAAAAACCCTAATTGGACAAGAATTAGCCTAGGGAGGACTAATGACCTAATTGTTCATCCAATGACAAAAACACAACTATTGGATGCACAAGATTGGTTAGAAACCTTAATTGGACAAGCATAAGCCTAGGGAGGATGAAAATTACCTAAATGTTCATCCAATGACGCAAAACACCTATTGGATGCACAATATTCGTTAAATACCCTAATTGGACAAGATTAAGTGTAGAGAGGATGAAAATAACCTAAATGTTCATCCAATGACACAAAAACACCTAATTGATGCACAAGATTGGTTAAAAACCCTAATTGGACTAGAATTAGCCTTGGGAGGACGAAAATGACCTAAATGTTCATCCAATGACACAAAAACACCTAATGGATGCACAAGATTGGTTAAAAACCCTAATTGGACTACATTAAGTGTAAGGAGGACGAAAATGACCTAAATGTTCATCCAATGACACAAAACACCTATTGGATGCACAAGATTGGTTAAAAACCCTAATTGGACAAGAATTAGCCTAGGGAGGACGAAAATGACCTAAATGTTCATCCAATGACACAAAAACACCTAATGGATGCACAAGATTGGTTAAAAACCCTAATTGGACAAGATTAAGTGTAGGTAGGACGAAAATGAGCTAAATATTCATCCAATGACACAAACACAACTATTGGATGCACAAGATTGGTTAGAAACCCTAATTGGACAAGCATAAGCCTAGGGAGGATGAAAATGATCTAAATGTTCATCCAATGACACAACAACACCTAATGAATGCACCAGATTGGTTAAAAACTGTAATTGGACAAGATTAAGTGTAGGGATGACGAAAATGACCTAAATGTTTCTCCAATGACACAAAACACCTATTAGATGCACAAAATTGGTTAAAAACCGTAACTGGACAAGATTAAGTTTAAGGAGGACGAAAATGACCTAATTGTTCATCCAATGACACAAAACACCTATTGGATGTACAAGATTGGTTAGAAAGCTAATTGGACAAGATTAAGTTTTGGGAAGACGAAAATGACCTAATTGTTCATCCAATGACACAAAACACCTATTGGATGCACAAGATGGGTTAAAAACCCTAATTGGACAAGAATTAGCCTAGGGAGGACGAAAATGACCTAAATGTTCATCCAATGACACAAAAAAACCTTATTGATGCAAAAGATTGGTTAAAAACCAAAATTGGACAAGATTAAGTGTAGGGAGGACGAAAATGGCTTAAATTTTCATCCAATGACACAAACACAACTATTGGATGCACAAGATTGGTTAGAAACCCTAATTGGACAAGCATAAGCCTAGGGAGGATGAAAATGATCTAAATGTTCATCCAATTACACAAAAACACCTAATGAATCCACAAGATTGGCTAAAAACCGTAATTGGACAAGATTAAGTGTAGGGAGGACGAAAATGACCTAAATGTTCATCCAACGAGACAAAACACCTATTGGATGCACAAAATTGGTTAGAAACCCTAATTGGACAAGATTACGTTTAGGGAGGACGAAAATGACCTAATTGTTCATCCAACGACGCAAAACACCTAATGGATGCACAAGATTGGTTAAAAACCCTAATTGGACAAGATTAAGTGTAGGGAGGACGAAAATGACCTAAATGTTCATCCAATGATACAAAACACCTATTGGATGCACAAGATTGGTTAAAAACCCTAATTGGACAAGAATTTGCCTAGGGAGGACGAAAATGACCTAAATGTTCATCCAATGACACAAAAACACCTAATGGATGCACAAGATTGGTTAAAAACCCTAATTGGACTAAATTAATGGTAGGGAGGACGAAAATGACCTAAATTTTCATCCAACGACACAAAACACCTATTGGATGCACAAGATTGGTTAAAAACCCTAATTGGACAAGAATTTGCCTAGGGAAGACGAAAATGACCTAATTGTTCATCCAATGACACAAACACAACTGTTGGATGCACAAGATTTGTTAAAAACCCTAATTGGACTACATTAAGTGTAGGGAGGACGAAAATGACCTAAATGTTCATCCAACGAGACAAAACACCTATTGGATGCACAAGATTGGTTAGAAACCCTAATTGGACAAGATTACGTTTAGGGAGGACGAAAATGACCTAATTGTTCATCCAACGACGCAAAACAACTATTGGATGCACAAGATTGGTTAAAAACCCTAATTGGACAAGATTAAGTGTAGGGAGGACGAAAATGACCTAAATGTTCATCCAATGATACAAAACACCTATTGGATGCACAAGATTGGTTAAAAACCCTAATTGGACTAAATTAAGTGTAGGGAGGACGAAAATGACCTAAATTTTCATCCAATGACACAAACACAACTATTGGATGCACAAGATTGGTTAGAAACCCTAATTGGACAAGCATAAGCCTAGGGAGGATGAAAATGATCTAAATGTTCATCCAATGACACAGAAACACCTAATGAATCCACAAGATTGGCTAAAAACCGTAATTGGACAAGATTAAGTGTAGGGAGGACGAAAATGACCTAAATGTTCATCCAACGAGACAAAACACCTATTGGATGCACAAAATTGGTTAGAAACCCTAATTGGACAAGATTACGTTTAGGGAGGACGAAAATGACCTAATTGTTCATCCAACGACGCAAAACACCTATTGGATGCACAAGATTGGTTAAAAACCCTAATTGGACAAGATTAAGTGTAGGGAGGACGAAAATGACCTAAATGTTCATCCAATGATACAAAACACCTATTGGATGCACAAGATTGGTTAAAAACCCTAATTGGACAAGAATTAGCCTAGCGAGGACGAAAATGACCTAAATGTTCATCCAATGACACAAAAACACCTAATGGATGCACAAGATTGGTTAAAAACCCTAATTGGACTAAATTAAGTGTAGGGAGGACGAAAATGACCTAAATGTTCATCCAACGACACAAAACACCTATTGGATGCACAAGATTGGTTAAAAACCCTAATTGGACAAGAATTTGCCTAGGGAAGACGAAAATGACCTAATTGTTCATCCAATGACACAAACACAACTATTGGATGCACAATATTTGTTAAAAACCCTAATTGGACAAGATTAAGTGTAGGGAGAACGAAAATGACTTAAATGTTCATCCAATGACACAAAACACCTATTGGATGCACAAGATTGGTTAAAAACCCTAATTGGACAGGAATTAGCCTAGGGAAGACGAAAATGACCTAAATGTTCATCCAATGACACAAAACACCTATTGGATGCACAAGATTGGCTAAAAACCCTAATTGGACAAGAATTAGCCTAGGGAGGACGAAAATGACCTAATTGTTCATCCAATGATACAAAACACCTATTGGATGCACAACATTGGTTAAAAACCCTAATTGGACAAGATTAAGTGTAGGGAGAACGAAAATGACTTAAATGTTCATCCAATGACACAAAACACCTATTGGATGCACAAGATTGGATAAAAACCCTAATTGGACAGGAATTAGCCTAGGGAAGACGAAAATGACCTAAATGTTCATCCAACGACACAAAAACACCTAATGGATGCACAAGATTGGTTAAAAACTCTAATGGGACAAGAATTAGCCTAGGGAGGACAAAAATGACCTAAATGTTCATCCAATGACACAAAAACACCTAATGGATGCACAAGATTGGTTAAAAACCCTAATTCGACAAGCATTAGCCTAGGGTGGATGAAAATGACCTAAATGTTCATCCAATGACACAAAAACACCTTATGGATGCACAAGATTGGTTAAAAACCCTAATTGGACAAGATTAAGTGTAGGGAGGCTGAAAATGGCCTAAATGATCATCCAATGACACAAAACACCTATTGGATGCACAAGATTTGTTAGAAACCCTAATTGGACAAGATTAAGTTTAGGGAGGACGAAAACGACCTAATTGTTCATCCAATGATACAAAACACCTATTGGATGCACAACATTAGTTAAAAACCCTAATTGGACAAGATTAAGTGTAGGGAGAACGAAAATGACTTAAATGTTCATCCAATGACACATAACACCTATTGGATGCACAAGATTGGTTAAAAACCCTAATTGGATAAGAATTAGCCTACGGAAGACGAAAATGACCTAAATGTTCATCCAATGACACAAAAACACCTAATGGATGCACAAGATTGGTTAAACACTCTAATTGGACAAGAATTAGCCTAGGGAGGACGAAAATGACCTAAATGTTCATCCAATGAATCAAAAACACCGAATGGATGCACAAGATTGGTTAAAAACCCTAATTCGAAAAGCATAAGCCTAGGGTGGATGAAAATGACCTAAATATTCATCCAATGACACAAAAACACCTTATGGATGCACAAGATTGGTTAAAAACCCTTATTGGACAAGATTAAGTGTAGGGAGGACGAAAATCGCCTAAATGTTCATCCAATGAAACAAAACACCTATTGGATGCACAAGATTGGTTAGAAACCCAAATTGGACAAGATTACGTTTAGGGAGGACGAAAATGACCTAAATGTTCATCCAATGACACAAAACACCTATTGGATGCACAAGATTGGTTAAAAACCCTAATTGGACAAGAATTAGCCTAGAGAAGACGAAAATGACCTAAATGTTCATCCAATGACACAAAACCACCTAATGGATGCACAAGATTGGTTAAAAACCCTAATTTAACAAGAATTAGCCTAGGAAGGACTAAAATGACCTAAATGTTCATCCAATGACACAAAAACACCTAATGGATGCACAAGATTGGTTAAGAACCCTAATTGGACAAGATTAAGTTTAGGGAGGACGTAAATGACCTAAATGTTCATCGAATGACACAAAAACACCTATTGGATGCATAAGATTGGTTAAAAACCCTAATTGGACAAGATTAAGTGTAGGTAGGACGAAAATGAGCTAAATATTCATCCAATGACACAAACACAACTATTGGATGCACAAGATTGGTTAGAAACCCTAATTGGACAAGCATAAGCCTAGGGAGGATGAAAATGATCTAAATGTTCATCCAATGACACAACAACACCTAATGAATGCACCAGATTGGTTAAAAACCGTAATTGGACAAGATTAAGTGTAGGGATGACGAAAATGACCTAAATGTTTCTCCAATGACACAAAACACCTATTAGATGCACAAAATTGGTTAAAAACCGTAACTGGACAAGATTAAGTTTAAGGAGGACGAAAATGACCTAATTGTTCATCCAATGACACAAAACACCTATTGGATGTACAAGATTGGTTAGAAAGCTAATTGGACAAGATTAAGTTTTGGGAAGACGAAAATGACCTAATTTTTCATCCAATGACACAAAACACCTATTGGATGCACAAGATGGGTTAAAAACCCTAATTGGACAAGAATTAGCCTAGGGAGGACGAAAATGACCTAAATGTTCATCCAATGACACAAAAAAACCTTATTGATGCACAAGATTGGTTAAGAATCATAATTGGACAAGATTAAGTGTAGGGAGGACGAAAATGGCCTAAATTTTCATCCAATGACACAAAACACCTGTTCGATGCACAAGATTGGCTAAAAACCCTAATTGGACAAGAATTAGCCTAGGGAAGACGAAAATGACCTAAATGTTCATCGAATGACAAAAAAAACACCTAATGCATGCACAAGATTGGTTAAAAACCCTAATTGGAAAAGAATTAGCCTAGGGAGGACGAAAATGACCTAAATGTTCATCCAATGACACAAAAACACCTAATGGATGCACAAGATTGGTTAAAAACCCTAATTGGACAAGAATTAGCCTAGGGAGGACGAAAATGACCTAAATGTTCATCCAATGAAACAAAAAATCCTAATGGATTCACAAGATTAGTTAAAAACCCTAATTGGACAAGAATTAGCCTAGGGAGGACGAAAATGACCTAATTGTTCATCCAATGGTACAAAACACCTATTGGATGCACAACATTGGTTAAAAACCCTAATTGGACAAGAATTAGCCTAGGGAGGAGGAAATTGACCTAATTGTTCATCCAATGATACAAAACACCTATTGGATGCACAAGATTGTTTTAAAACCCTAATTGGACAAGAATTAGCCTAGGGAGGACGAAAATGACCTAAATGTTCATCCAATGACACAAAAACACCTAATGGATGCACAAGATTGGTTAAAAACCCTAATTGGACTAAATTAAGTGTAGGGAGGACGAAAATGACCTAAATGTTCATCCAACGACACAAAACACCTATTGAATGCACAAGATTGGTTAAAAACCCTAATTGGACAAGAATTTGCCTAGGGAAGACGAAAATGACCTAATTGTTCATCCAATGACACAAACACAACTATTGGATGCACAATATTTGTTAAAAACCCTAATTGGACAAGATTAAGTGTAGGGAGAACGAAAATGACTTAAATGTTCATCCAATGACACAAAACACCTATTGGATGCACAAGATTGGTTAAAAACCCTAATTGGACAGGAATTAGCCTAGGGAAGACGAAAATGACCTAAATGTTCATCCAATGACACAAAACACCTATTGGATGCACAAGATTGGTTAAAAACCCTAATTGGACAAGAATTAGCCTAGGGAGGACGAAAATGACCTAAATGTTCATCCAATGATACAAAAACACCTATTGGATGCACAAAATTGGTTAGAAACCCTAATTGGACAAGATTAAGTGTAGGGAGGACGAAAATGACATAAATATTCATCCAATGACACAAAAACACCTATTGGATGCACAAGATTGGTTAAAAACCCTAGTTGGACAAGATTAAGTGTAGGGAGTACGAAAATGACATAAATATTCATCCAATGACACAAAAACACCTATTGGATGCACAAGATTGGTCAAAAACCCTAATTGGACAAGATTAAGTTTAGGGAGGACGAAAATGACCTAAATGTTCATCCAATGACACAAAACACCTATTGGATGCACAAGATTGGTTAAAAACCCTAATTGGACAAGAATTAGCCTAGGGAGGACGAAAATGACCTAATTGTTCATCCAATGACACAAAAACACGTATTGGATGCACATGATTGGTTGGAAACCATAATTGGACAAGATTAAGTTTAGGGAGGACAAAAATGACCTAAATGTTCATCCCATGACACAAAACACCTATTGGATGCACAAGATTGTTTAAAAACCCTAATTGGACAAGATTAAGTGTAGGGAGGACGAAAATGACCTAAATGTTCATCCAATGACACAAAACACCTATTGGATGCACAAGATTGGTTAAAAACCCTAATTGGACAAGAATTAGCCTAGGGAAGACGAAAATGACCTAATTGTTCATCCAATGACACAAACACAACTATTGGATGCACAAGATTTGTTAAAAACCCTAATTGGACAAGCATAAGCCTAAGGAGGACAAAAATGACATAAATGTTCATCCAATGACACAAAGACACCTTATGGATGTACAAGATTGGTTAAAAACACTAATTGGACAAGATTAAGTGTAGGGAGGACGAAAATGACCTAAATGTTCATCCAACGAGACAAAACACCTATTGGATGCACAAGATTGGTTAGAAACCCTAATTGGACAAGATTACGTTTAGGGAGGACGAAAATGACCTAATTGTTCATCCAACGACGCAAAACACCTATTGGATGCACAAGATTGGTTAAAAACCCTAATTGGACAAGATTAAGTGTAGGGAGGACGAAAATGACCTAAATGTTCATCCAATGATACAAAACACCTATTGGATGCACAAGATTGGTTAAAAACCCTAATTGGACTAAATTAAGTGTAGGGAGGACGAAAATGACCTAAATTTTCATCCAATGACATAAACACAACTATTGGATGCACAAGATTGGTTAGAAACCCTAATTGGACAAGCATAATCCTAGGGAGGATGAAAATGATCTAAATGTTCATCCAATGACACAAAAACACCTAATGAATCCACAAGATTGGCTAAAAACCGTAATTGGACGAGATTAAGTGTAGGGAGGACGAAAATGACCTAAATGTTCATCCAACGAGACAAAACACCTATTGGATGCACAAAATTGGTTAGAAACCCTAATTGGACAAGATTAAGTGTAGGGAGGACGAAAATGACCTAAATGTTCATCCAATGATACAAAACACCTATTGGATGCACAAGATTGGTTAAAAACCCTAATTGGACTAAATTAAGTGTAGAGAGGACGAAAATGACCTAAATTTTCATCCAATGACATAAACACAACTATTGGATGCACAAGATTGGTTAGAAACCCTAATTGGACAAGCATAATCCTAGGGAGGATGAAAATGATCTAAATGTTCATCCAATGACACAACAACACCTAATGAATCCACAAGATTGGCTAAAAACCGTAATTGGACAAGATTAAGTGTAGGGAGGACGAAAATGACCTAAATGTTCATCCAACGAGACAAAACACCTATTGGATGCACAAAATTGGTTAGAAACCCTAATTGGACAAGATTACGTTTAGGGAGGACGAAAATGACCTAATTGTTCATCCAACGACGCAAAACACCTATTGGATGCACAAGATTGGTTAAAAACCCTAATTGAACAAGATTAAGTGTAGGGAGGACGAAAATGACCTAAATGTTCATTCAATGATACAAAACACCTATTGGATGCACAAGATTGGTTAAAAACCCTAATTGGACAAGAATTAGCCTAGGGAGGACGAAAATGACCTAAATGTTCATCCAATGACACAAAAACACCTAATGGATGCACAAGATTGGTTAAAAACCCTAATTGGACAAGATTAAGTGTAGGTAGGACGAAAATGAGCTAAATATTCATCCAATGACACAAACACAACTATTGGATGCACAAGATTGGTTAGAAACCCTAATTGGACAAGCATAAGCCTAGGGAGGATGAAAATGATCTAAATGTTCATCCAATGACACAACAACACCTAATGAATGCACCAGATTGGTTAAAAACCGTAATTGGACAAGATTAAGTGTAGGGATGACGAAAATGACCTAAATGTTTCTCCAATGACACAAAACACCTATTAGATGCACAAAATTGGTTAAAAACCGTAACTGGACAAGATTAAGTTTAAGGAGGACGAAAATGACCTAATTGTTCATCCAATGACACAAAACACCTATTGGATGTACAAGATTGGTTAGAAAGCTAATTGGACAAGATTAAGTTTTGGGAAGACGAAAATGACCTAATTGTTCATCCAATGACACAAAACACCTATTGGATGCACAAGATGGGTTAAAAACCCTAATTGGACAAGAATTAGCCTAGGGAGGACGAAAATGACCTAAATGTTCATCCAATGACACAAAAAAACCTTATTGATGCACAAGATTGGTTAAAAATCATAATTGGACAAGATTAAGTGTAGGGAGGACGAAAATGGCCTAAATTTTCATCCAATGACACAAAACACCTGTTCGATGCACAAGATTGGCTAAAAACCCTAATTGGACAAGAATTAGCCTAGGGAAGACGAAAATGACCTAAATGTTCATCGAATGACAAAAAAAACACCTAATGCATGCACAAGATTGGTTAAAAACCCTAATTGGAAAAGAATTAGCCTAGGGAGGACGAAAATGACCTAAATGTTCATCCAATGACACAAAAACACCTAATGGATGCACAAGATTGGTTAAAAACCCTAATTGGACTAAATTAAGTGTAGGGAGGACGAAAATGACCTAAATGTTCATCCAACGACACAAAACACCTATTGGATGCACAAGATTGGTTAAAAACCCTAATTGGACAAGAATTTGCCTAGGGAAGACGAAAATGACCTAATTGTTCACCCAATGACACAAACACAACTATTGGATGCACAAGATTTGTTAAAAACCCTTATTGGACAAGCATAAGCCTAGGGAGGAAGAAAATGACCTAAATGTTCATCCAATGACACAAAGACACCTTATGGATGTACAAGATTGGTTAAAAACACTAATTGGACAAGATTAAGTGTAGGGAGGACGAAAATGACCTAAATGTTCATCCAACAAGACAAAACACCTATTGGATGCACAAGATTAGTTAGAAACCCTAATTGGACAAGATTACGTTTAGGGAGGAGGAAAATGACCTAATTGTTCATCCAATGACGCAAAACACCTATTGGATGCACAAGATTGGTTAAAAACCCTAATTGGACAAGATTAAGTGTAGGTAGGACGAAAATGACCTAAATATTCATCCAATGACACAAACACAACTATTGGATGCACAAGATTGGTTAGAAACCCTAATTGGACAAGCATAAGCCTAGGGAGGATGAAAATGATCTAAATGTTCATCCAATGACACACAAACACCTAATGAATGCACAAGATTGGTTAAAAACCATAATTGGACAAGATTAAGTGTAGGGAGGACGAAAATGACCTAAATGTTCATCCAACGAGACAAAACACCTATTGGATGCACAAGATTGGTTAGAAACCCTAATTGGACAAGATTACGTTTAGGGAGGACGAAAATAACCTAATTGTTCATCCAATGACGCAAAACACCTATTGGATGCACAAGATTGGTTAAAAACCCTAATTGGACAAGATTAAGTGTAGGGAGGACGAAAATGACCTAAATGTTCATCGAATGATACAAAACACCTATTGGATGCACAAGATTGGTTAAAAACCCTAATTGGACAAGAATTAGCCTAGGGAGGACGAAAATGACCTAAATTTTCATCCAATGACACAAAAACACCTAATGGATGCACAAGATTGGTTAAAAACCCTAATTGGACAAGATTAAGTGTAGGGAGGACGAAAATGACCTAAATGTTCATCCAACGAGACAAAACACCTATTGGATGCACAAGATTGGTTAGAAACCCTAATTGGACAAGATTACGTTTAGGGAGGACGAAAATGACCTAATTGTTCATCCAATGACGCAAAACACCTATTGGATGCACAAGATTGGTTAAAAACCCTAATTGGACAAGATTAAGTGTAGGGAGGACGAAAATGACCTAAATGTTCATCCAATGATACAAAAACACCTAATGGATGCACAAGATTGGTTAAGAACCCTAATTGGACAAGATTAAGTGTAGGGAGGACGTAAATGACCTAAATGTTCATCCAATGACACAAAAACGCCTATAGGATGCATAAGATTGGTTAAAAACCCTAATTGGACAAGATTAAGTGTAGGTAGGACGAAAATGACCTAAATATTCATCCAATGAGACAAACACAACTATTGGATGCACAAGATTGGTTAGAAACCCTAATTGGACAAGCATAAGCCTAGGGAGGATGAAAATGATCTAAATGTTCATCCAATGACACACAAACACCTAATGAATGCACAAGATTGGTTAAAAACCGTAATTGGACAAGATTAAGTGTAGGGAGGACGAAAACGACCTAAATGTTCATCCAACGAGACAAAACACCTATTGGATGCACAAGATTGGTTAGAAACCCTAATTGGACAAGATTACGTTTAGGGAGGACGAAAATAACCTAATTGTTCATCCAATGACGCAAAACACCTATTGGATGCACAAGATTGGTTAAAAACCCTAATTGGACAAGAATTAGCCTAGGGAGGACGAAAATGACCTAAATGTTCATCCAATGACACAAAAACACCTAATGGATGCACAAGATTGGTTAAAAACCCTAATTGGACAAGATTAAGTGTAGGTAGGACGAAAATGAGCTAAATATTCATCCAATGACACAAACACAACTATTGGATGCACAAGATTGGTTAGAAACCCTAATTGGACAAGCATAAGCCTAGGGAGGATGAAAATGATCTAAATGTTCATCCAATGACACAACAACACCTAATGAATGCACCAGATTGGTTAAAAACCGTAATTGGACAAGATTAAGTGTAGGGATGACGAAAATGACCTAAATGTTTCTCCAATGACACAAAACACCTATTAGATGCACAAAATTGGTTAAAAACCGTAACTGGACAAGATTAAGTTTAAGGAGGACGAAAATGACCTAATTGTTCATCCAATGACACAAAACACCTATTGGATGTACAAGATTGGTTAGAAAGCTAATTGGACAAGATTAAGTTTTGGGAAGACGAAAATGACCTAATTGTTCATCCAATGACACAAAACACCTATTGGATGCACAAGATGGGTTAAAAACCCTAATTGGACAAGAATTAGCCTAGGGAGGACGAAAATGACCTAAATGTTCATCCAATGACACAAAAAAACCTTATTGATGCACAAGATTGGTTAAAAATCATAATTGGACAAGATTAAGTGTAGGGAGGACGAAAATGGCCTAAATTTTCATCCAATGACACAAAACACCTGTTCGATGCACAAGATTGGCTAAAAACCCTAATTGGACAAGAATTAGCCTAGGGAAGACGAAAATGACCTAAATGTTCATCGAATGACAAAAAAAACACCTAATGCATGCACAAGATTGGTTAAAAACCCTAATTGGAAAAGAATTAGCCTAGGGAGGACGAAAATGACCTAAATGTTCATCCAATGACACAAAAACACCTAATGGATGCACAAGATTGGTTAAAAACCCTAATTGGACAAAATTAAGTGTAGGGAGGACGAAAATGACCTAAATGTTCATCCAACGACACAAAACACCTATTGGATGCACAAGATTGGTTAAAAACCCTAATTGGACAAGAATTTGCCTAGGGAAGACGAAAATGACCTAATTGTTCACCCAATGACACAAACACAACTATTGGATGCACAAGATTTGTTAAAAACCCTTATTGGACAAGCATAAGCCTAGGGAGGAAGAAAATGACCTAAATGTTCATCCAATGACACAAAGACACCTTATGGATGTACAAGATTGGTTAAAAACACTAATTGGACAAGATTAAGTGTAGGGAGGACGAAAATGACCTAAATGTTCATCCAACAAGACAAAACACCTATTGGATGCACAAGATTGGTTAGAAACCCTAATTGGACAAGATTACGTTTAGGGAGGAGGAAAATGACCTAATTGTTCATCCAATGACGCAAAACACCTATTGGATGCAAAAGATTGGTTAAAAACCCTAATTGGACAAGATTAAGTGTAGGTAGGACGAAAATGACCTAAATATTCATCCAATGACACAAACACAACTATTGGATGCACAAGATTGGTTAGAAACCCTAATTGGACAAGCATAAGCCTAGGGAGGATGAAAATGATCTAAATGTTCATCCAATGACACACAAACACCTAATGAATGCACAAGATTGGTTAAAAACCATAATTGGACAAGATTAAGTGTAGGGAGGACGAAAATGACCTAAATGTTCATCCAACGAGACAAAACACCTATTGGATGCACAAGATTGGTTAGAAACCGTAATTGGACAAGATTACGTTTAGGGAGGACGAAAATAACCTAATTGTTCATCCAATGACGCAAAACACCTATTGGATGCACAAGATTGGTTAAAAACCCTAATTGGACAAGATTAAGTGTAGGGAGGACGAAAATGACCTAAATGTTCATCCAATGACATAAAACACCTATTGGATGCACAAGATTGGTTAGAAACCCTAATTGGACAAGATTACGTTTAGGGAGGACGAAAATGACCTAAATGTTCATCGAATGATACAAAACACCTATTGGATGCACAAGATTGGTTAGAAACCCTATTTGGACAAGAATTAGCCTAGGGAGGACGAAAATGACCTAAATGTTCATCCAATGACACAAAACACCTATTGGATGCACAAGATTGGTTAGAAACCCTAATTGGACAAGATTACGTTTAGGGAGGACGAAAATGACCTAAATGTTCATCCAATGACACAAAACACCTATTGGATGCACAAGATTTGTTAAAAACCCTAATTGGACAAGAATTAGCCTAGGGAAGACGAAAATGACCTAAATGTTCATCCAATGACACAAAAACACCTAATGGATGCACAAGATTGGTTAAAAACCCTAATTGAACAAGAATTAGCCTAGGAAGGACGAAAATGACCTAAATGTTCATCCAATGACACAAAAATACCTAATGGATGCACAAGATTGGTTAAGAACCCTAATTGGACAAGATTAAGTGTAGGGAGGACGTAAATGACCTAAATGTTCATCCAATGACACAAAAACACCTATTGGATGCATAAGATTGGTTAAAAACCCTAATTGGACAAGATTAAGTGTAGGTAGGACGAAAATGAACTAAATATTCATCCAATGACACAAACACAACTATTGGATGCACAAGATTGGTTAGAAACCCTAATTGGACAAGCATAAGCCTAGGGAGGATGAAAATGATCTAAATGTTCATCCACTGATACAAAAACACCTAATGAATGCACAAGATTGGTTAAAAACCGTAATTGGACAAGATTAGGTGTAGGGAGGACGAAAATGACCTAAATGTTCCTCCAATGACACAAAACACCTATTAGATGCACAAAATTGGTTAAAAACCGTAACTGGACAAGATTAAGTTTAAGGAGGACGAAAATGACCTAATTGTTCATCCAACGACGCAAAACACCTATTGGATGCACAAGATTGGTTAAAAACCCTAATTGGACAACTTTAAGTGTAGGGAGGACGAAAATCACCTAAATGTTCATCCAATGATACAAAACACCTATTGGATGCACAAGATTGGTTAAAAACCCTAATTCGACAAGAATTAGCCTAGGGAGGACGAAAATGACTTAAATGTTCATCCAATGACACAAAAACACCTAATGGATGCACAAGATTGGTTAAAAACCCTAATTGGACAAGATTAAGTGTAGGTAGGACGAAAATGAGCTAAATATTCATCCAATGACACAAACACAACTATTGGATGCACAAGATTGGTTAGAAACCCTAATTGGACAAGCATAAGCCTAGGGAGGATGAAAATGATCTAAATGTTCATCCAATGACACAACAACACCTAATGAATGCACCAGATTGGTTAAAAACTGTAATTGGACAAGATTAAGTGTAGGGATGACGAAAATGACCTAAATGTTTCTCCAATGACACAAAACACCTATTAGATGCACAAAATTGGTTAAAAACCGTAACTGGACAAGATTAAGTTTAAGGAGGACGAAAATGACCTAATTGTTCATCCAATGACACAAAACACCTATTGGATGTACAAGATTGGTTAGAAAGCTAATTGGACAAGATTAAGTTTTGGGAAGACGAAAATGACCTAATTGTTCATCCAATGACACAAAACACCTATTGGATGCACAAGATGGGTTAAAAACCCTAATTGGACAAGAATTAGCCTAGGGAGGACGAAAATGACCTAAATGTTCATCCAATGACACAAAAAAACCTTATTGATGCACAAGATTGGTTAAAAATCATAATTGGACAAGATTAAGTGTAGGGAGGACGAAAATGGCCTAAATTTTCATCCAATGACACAAAACACCTGTTCGATGCACAAGATTGGCTAAAAACCCTAATTGGACAAGAATTAGCCTAGGGAAGACGAAAATGACCTAAATGTTCATCGAATGACAAAAAAAACACCTAATGCATGCACAAGATTGGTTAAAAACCCTAATTGGAAAAGAATTAGCCTAGGGAGGACGAAAATGACCTAAATGTTCATCCAATGACACAAAAACACCTAATGGATGCACAAGATTGGTTAAAAACCCTAATTGGACAAAATTAAGTGTAGGGAGGACGAAAATGACCTAAATGTTCATCCAACGACACAAAACACCTATTGGATGCACAAGATTGGTTAAAAACCCTAATTGGACAAGAATTTGCCTAGGGAAGACGAAAATGACCTAATTGTTCACCCAATGACACAAACACAACTATTGGATGCACAAGATTTGTTAAAAACCCTTATTGGACAAGCATAAGCCTAGGGAGGAAGAAAATGACCTAAATGTTCATCCAATGACACAAAGACACCTTATGGATGTACAAGATTGGTTAAAAACACTAATTGGACAAGATTAAGTGTAGGGAGGACGAAAATGACCTAAATGTTCATCCAACAAGACAAAACACCTATTGGATGCACAAGATTGGTTAGAAACCCTAATTGGACAAGATTACGTTTAGGGAGGACGAAAATGACCTAATTGTTCATCCAATGACGCAAAACACCTATTGGATGCACAAGATTGGTTAAAAACCCTAATTGGACAAGATTAAGTGTAGGGAGGACGAAAATGACCAAAATGTTCATCCAATGATACAAAACACCTATTGGATGCACAAGATTGGTTAAAAACCCTAATTGGACAAGAATTAGCCTAGGGAGGACGAAAATGACCTAAATGTTCATCCAATGACACAAAAACACCTAATGGATGCACAAGATTGGTTAAAAACCCTAATTGGACTAAATTAAGTGTAGGGAGGACGAAAATGACCTAAATGTTCATCCAACGACACAAAACACCTATTGGATGCACAAGATTGGTTAAAAACCCTAATTGGACAAGATTAAGTGTAGGGAGGACGAAAATGGCCTAAATGATCATCCAATGACACAAAACACCTATTGGATGCACAAGATTTGTTAGAAACCCTAATTGGACAAGATTAAGTTTAGGGAGGACGAAAACAACCTAATTGTTCATTCAATGATACAAAACACCTATTGGATGCACAACATTGGTTAAAAACCCTAATTGGACAAGATTAAGTGTAGGGAGAACGAAAATGACTTAAATGTTCATCCAATGACACAAAACACCTATTGGATGCACAAGATTGGTTAAAAACCCTAATTGGACAAGATTAAGTGTAGGGAGGACGAAAATGGCCTAAATGATCATCCAATGACACAAAACACCTATTGGATGCACAAGATTTGTTAGAAACCCAAATTGGACAAGATTAAGTGTAGGGAGGACGAAAATGGCCTAAATGTTCATCCAATGAAACAAAACACCTATTGGATGCACAAGATTTGTTAGAAACCCTAATTGGACAAGATTAAGTTTAGGGAGGACGAAAACGACCTAATTGTTCACCCAATGACACAAAACACCTATTGGATGAACAAGATTGGTTAAAAACCCTATTTGGACAAGAATTAGCCTAGGGAGGACGAAAATGACCTAAATGTTCATCCAATGACACAAAACACCTATTGGATGCACAAGATTGGTTAGAAACCCTAATTGGACAAGATTACGTTTAGGGAGGACGAAAATGACCTAAATGTTCATCGAATGATACAAAACACCTATTGGATGCACAAGATTGGTTAAAAACCCTAATTGGACAAGAATTAGCCTAGGGAGGACGAAAATGACCTAAATTTTCATCCAATGACACAAAAACACCTAATGGATGCACAAGATTGGTTAAAAACCCTAATTGGACTAAATTAAGTGTAGGGAGGACGAAAATGACCTAAATGTTCATCCAACGACACAAAACACCTATTGGATGCACAAGATTGGTTAGAAACCCTAATTGGACAAGATTACGTTTAGGGAGGACGAAAATAACCTAATTGATCATCCAATGACGCAAAACACCTATTGGATGCACAAGATTGGTTAAAAACCCTAATTGGACAAGATTAAGTGTAGGGAGGACGAAAATGACCTAAATGTTCATCGAATGATACAAAACACCTATTGGATGCACAAGATTGGTTAAAAACCCTAATTGGACAAGAATTAGCCTAGGGAGGACGAAAATGACCTAAATTTTCATCCAATGACACAAAAACACCTAATGGATGCACAAGATTGGTTAAAAACCGTAATTGGACAAGATTAAGTGTAGGGAGGACGAAAATGACCTAAATGTTCATCCAACGAGACAAAACACCTATTGGATGCACAAGATTGGTTAGAAACCCTAATTGGACAAGATTACGTTTAGGGAGGACGAAAATAACCTAATTGTTCATCCAATGACGCAAAACACCTATTGGATGCACAAGATTGGTTAAAAACCCTAATTGGACAAGATTAAGTGTAGGTAGGACGAAAATGACCTAAATATTCATCCAATGACACAAACACAACTATTGGATGCACAAGATTGGTTAGAAACCCTAATTGGACAAGCATAAGCCTAGGGAGGATGAAAATGATCTAAATGTTCATCCAATGACACACAAACACCTAATGAATGCACAAGATTGGTTAAAAACCGTAATTGGACAAGATTAAGTGTAGGGAGGACGAAAATGACCTAAATGTTCATCCAACGAGACAAAACACCTATTGGATGCACAAGATTGGTTAGAAACCCTAATTGGACAAGATTACGTTTAGGGAGGACGAAAATGACCTAGTTGTTCATCCAACGACGCAAAACACCTATTGGATGCACAAGATTGGTTAAAAACCCTAATTGGACAAGATTAAGTGTAGGGAGGACGAAAATGACCTAAATGTTCATCCAATGATACAAAACACCTATTGGATGCACAAGATTGGTTAAAAACCCTAATTGGACAAGAATTTGCCTAGGGAAGACGAAAATGACCTAATTGTTCATCCAATGACACAAACACAACTATTGGATGCACAAGATTTGTTAAAAACCCTAATTGGACAAGCATAAGCCTAGGGAGGACGAAAATGACCTAAATGTTCATCCAATGACACAAAGACACCTTATGGATGTACAAGATTGGTTAAAAACCCTAATTGGACAAGATTAAGTGTAGGGAGGACGAAAATGACCTAAATGTTCATCCAACAAGACAAAACACCTATTGGATGCACAAGATTGGTTAGAAACCCTAATTGGACAAGATTACGTTTAGGGAGGACGAAAATAACATAATTGTTCATCCAATGACGCAAAACACCTATTGGATGCACAAGATTGGTTAAAAACCCTAATTGGACAAGATTAAGTGTAGGGAGGACGAAAATGACCTAAATGTTCATCCAATGATACAAAACACCTATTGGATGCACAAGATTGGTTTAAAACCCTAATTGGACAAGAATTAGCCTAAGGAGGACGAAAATGACCTAAATGTTCATCCAATGACACAAAAACACCTAATGGATGCACAAGATTGGTTAAAAACCCTAATTGGACTAAATTAAGTGTAGGGAGGACGAAAATGACCTAAATGTTCATCCAACGACACGAAACACCTACTGGATGCACAAGAGTGGTTAAAAACCCTAATTGGACAAGAATTAGCCTAGGGAGGACGAAAATGACCTAAATGTTCATCCAATGAAACAAAAAAACCAAATGGATTCACAAGATTAGTTAAAAACCCTAATTGGACAAGAATTAGCTTAGGGAGGACGAAAATGACCTCAATGTTCGTCCAATGACACAAAAACACCTAATGGATTCACAAGATTGGTTAAAAACCCTAATTGGACAAGAATTAGCCTAGGGAGGACGAAAATGACCTAATTGTTCATCAAATGATACAAAAACACCTAATGGATGCACAAGATTAGTTAAAAACCCTAATTGGACAAGAATTAGCCTAGGGAGGACGAAAATGACCTAAATGTTAATCCAATGACACAAAAACACCTAATGGATTCACAAGATTGGTTAAAAACCCTAATTGGACAAGATTAAGTGTAGGGAGGACGTAAATGACCTAAATGTTCATCGAATGACACAAAACACCTATTGGATGCACAAGATTGGTTAGAAAGCTAATTGGACAAGATTATGTTTTGGGAGGACGAAAATGACCTAAATGTTCATCCAATGATATAAAACACCTATTGGATGCACAAGATTGGTTAAAAACCCTAATTGGACAAGAATTAGCCTAGGGAGGACGAAAATGACCTAAATGTTCATCCAATGACACAAAAACACCTAATGGATTCACAAGATTGGTTAAAAACCCTAATTGGACTACATTAAGTGTGGGGAGGACGAAAATGACCTAAATGTTCAGCCAATGACAAAAAAACACCTATTGGATGCACAAGATTGGTTAAAAACCCTAATTGGACAAGATTAAGTGTAGGGAGGACGTAAATGACCTAAATGTTCATCGAATGACACAAAACACCTATTGGATCCACAAGATTGGTTAGAAAGCTAATTGGACAAGATTATGTTTTGGGAGGACGAAAATGACCTAAATGTTCATCCGATGATACAAAACACCTATTGGATGCACAAGATTGGTTAAAAACCCTAATTGGACAAGAATTAGCCTAGGGAGGACGAAAATGACCTAAATGTTCATCCAATGACACAAAAAAACCTTATGGATGCACAAGATTGGTTAAAAACCCTAATTGGACAAGATTAAGTGTAGGGTGGACGAAGATGGCCTAAATGTTCATCCAATGACACAAAACACCTGTTGGATGCACAAGATTGGCTAAAAACCCTAATTGGACAAGAATTAGCCTAAGGAGGACGAAAATGACCTAAATGTTCATCCAATGATACAAAAACACCTAATGGATGCACAAGATTGGTTAAGAACCCTAATTGGACAAGATTAAGTGTAGGGAGGACGTAAATGACCTAAATGTTCATCCAATGACACAAAAACACCTATAGGATGCATAAGATTGGTTAAAAACCCTAATTGGACAAGATTAAGTGTAGGTAGGACGAAAATGACCTAAATATTCATCCAATGACACAAACACAACTATTGGATGCACAAGATTGGTTAGAAACCCTAATTGGACAAGCATAAGCCTAGGGAGGATGAAAATGATCTAAATGTTCATCCAATGACACACAAACACCTAATGAATGCACAAGATTGGTTAAAAACCGTAATTGGACAAGATTAAGTGTAGGGAGGACGAAAATGACCTAAATGTTCATCCAATGATACAAAAACACCTAATGGATGCACAAGATTGGTTAAGAACCCTAATTGGACAAGATTAAGTGTAGGGAGGACGTAAATGACCTAAATGTTCATCCAATGACACAAAAACACCGATAGGATGCATAAGATTGGTTAAAAACCCTAATTGGACAACATTAAGTGTAGGTAGGACGAAAATGACCTAAATATTCATCCAATGACACAAACACAACTATTGGATGCACAAGATTGGTTAGAAACCCTAATTGGACAAGCATAAGCCTAGGGAGGATGAAAATGATCTAAATGTTCATCCAATGACACAAAAACACCTAATGAATGCACAAGATTGGCTAAAAACCGTAATTGGACAAGATTAAGTGTAGGGAGGACGAAAATGACCTAAATGTTCATCCAACGAGACAAAACACCTATTGGATGCACAAAATTGGTTAGAAACCCTAATTGGACAAGATTAAGTGTAGGGAGGACGAAAATGACCTAAATGTTCATCCAATGATACAAAACACCTATTGGATGCACAAGATTGGTTAAAAACCCTAATTGGACTAAATTAAGTGTAGGGAGGACGAAAATGACCTAAATTTTCATCCAATGACACAAACACAACTATTGGATGCACAAGATTGGTTAGAAACCCTAATTGGACAAGCATAAGCCTAGGGAGGATGAAAATGATCTAAATGTTCATCCAATGACACAAAAACACCTAATGAATGCACAAGATTGGTTAAAAACCGTAATTGGACAAGATTAAGTGTAGGGAGGACGAAAATGACCTAAATGTTCATCCAACGAGACAAAACACCTATTGGATGCACAAGATTGGTTAGAAACCCTAATTGGACAAGATTACGTTTAGGGAGGACGAAAATAACCTAATTGATCATCCAATGACGCAAAACACCTATTGGATGCACAAGATTGGTTAAAAACCCTAATTGGACAAGATTAAGTGTAGGGAGGACGAAAATGACCTAAATGTTCATCGAATGATACAAAACACCTATTGGATGCACAAGATTGGTTAAAAACCCTAATTGGACAAGAATTAGCCTAGGGAGGACGAAAATGACCTAAATTTTCATCCAATGACACAAAAACACCTAATGGATGCACAAGATTGGTTAAAAACCCTAATTGGACAAAATTAAGTGTAGGGAGGACGAAAATGACCTAAATGTTCATCCAACGACACAAAACACCTATTGGATGCACAAGATTGGTTAAAAACCCTAATTGGACAAGAATTTGCCTAGGGAAGACGAAAATGACCTAATTGTTCACCCAATGACACAAACACAACTATTGGATGCACAAGATTTGTTAAAAACCCTAATTGGACAAGCATAAGCCTAGGGAGGAAGAAAATGACCTAAATGTTCATCCAATGACACAAAGACACCTTATGGATGTACAAGATTGGTTAAAAACACTAATTGGACAAGATTAAGTGTAGAAAGGACGAAAATGACCTAAATGTTCATCCAACAAGACAAAACACCTATTGGATGCACAAGATTGGTTAGAAACCCTAATTGGACAAGATTACGTTTAGGGAGGACGAAAATGACCTAATTGTTCATCCAATGACGCAAAACACCTATTGGATGCACAAGATTGGTTAAAAACCCTAATTGGACAAGATTAAGTGTAGGGAGGACGAAAATGACCTAAATGTTCATCCAATGATACAAAACACCTATTGGATGCCCAAGATTGGTTAAAAACCCTAATTGGACAAGAATTAGCCTAGGGAGGACGAAAATGACCTAAATGTTCATCCAATGAAACAAAAAAACCTAATGGACTCACAAGATTAGTTAAAAACCCTAATTGGACAAGAATTAGCCTAGGGAGGACGAAAATGACCTAAATGTTCGTCCAATGACACAAAAACACCTAATGGATTCACAAGATTGGTTAAAACACTAATTAGACAAGAATTAGCCTAGGGAGGACGAAAATGACCTAATTGTTCATCAAATGATACAAAAACACCTAATGGATGCACAAGATTAGTTAAAAACCCTAATTGGACAAGAATTAGCCTAGGGAGGACGAAAATGACCTAAATGTTCATCCAATGACACAAAAACACCTAATGGAATCACAAGATTGGTTAAAAACTCTAATTGGACTACATTAAGTGTAGGGAGGACGAAAATGACCTAAATGTTCATCCAATGACATAAAAACAGCTATTGGATGCACAAGATTGGTTAAAAACCCTAATTGGACAAGATTAAGTGTAGGGAGGACGTAAATGACCTAAATGTTCATCGAATGACACAAAACACCTATTGGATGTACAAGATTGGTTAGAAAGCTAATTGGACAAGATTATGTTTTGGGAGGACGAAAATGACCTAAATGTTCATCCAATGATATAAAACACCTATTGGATGCACAAGATTGGTTAAAAACCCTAATTGGACAAGAATTAACCTAGGGAGGACGAAAATGACCTAAATGTTCATCCAATGACACAAAAACACCTAATGGATTCACAAGATTGGTTAAAAACCCTAATTGGACTACATTAAGTGTGGGGAAGACGAAAATGACCTAAATGTTCAGCCAATGACAAAAAAACACCTATTGGATGCACAAGATTGGTTAAAAACCCTAATTGGACAAGATTAAGTGTAGGGAGGACGTAAATGACCTAAATGTTCATCGAATGACACAAAACACCTATTGGATGCACAAGATTGGTTAGAAAGCTAATTGGACAAGATTATGTTTTGGGAGGACGAAAATGACCTAAATGTTCATCCAATGATATAAAACACCTATTGGATGCACAAGATTGGTTAAAAACCCTAATTGGACACAAATTAGCCTAGGGAGGACGAAAATGACCTAAATGTTCATCCAATGACACAAAAACACCTAATGGATTCACAAGATTGGTTAAAAACCCTAATTGGACTACATTAAGTGTAGGGAGGACGAAAATGACCTAAATGTTCATCCAATGACAAAAAAACACCTATTGGATGCACAAGATTGGTTAAAAACCCTAATTGGACAAGATTAAGTGTAGGGAGGACGTAAATGACCTAAATGTTCATCGAATGACACAAAACACCTATTGGATGCACAAGATTGGTTAGAAAGCTAATTGGACAAGATTATGTTTTGGGAGGACGAAAATGACCTAAATGTTCATCCGATGATACAAAACACCTATTGGATGCACAAGATTGGTTAAAAACCCTAATTGGACAAGAATTAGCCTAAGGAGGACGAAAATAACCTAAATATTCATCCAATGACACAAAAAAACCTTATGGATGCACAAGATTGGTTAAAAACCCTAATTGGACAAGATTAAGTGTAGGGTGGACGAAGATGGCCTAAATGTTAATCCAATGACACAAAACACCTGTTGGATGCACAAGATTGGCTAAAAACCCTAATTGGACAAGAATTAGCCTAAGGAGGACGAAAATGACCTAAATGTTCATCAAATGATACGAAAACACCTAATGGATGCACAAGATTGGTTAAGAACCCTAATTGGACAAGATTAAGTGTAGGGAGGACGTAAATGACCTAAATGTTCATCCAATGACACAAAAACACCTATAGGATGCATAAGATTGGTTAAAAACCCTAATTGGACAAGATTAAGTGTAGGTAGGACGAAAATGACCTAAATATTCATCCAATGACACAAACACAACTATTGGATGCACAAGATTGGTTAGAAACCCTAATTGGACAAGCATAAGCCTAGGGAGGATGAAAATGATCTAAATGTTCATCCAATGACACACAAACACCTAATGAATGCACAAGATTGGTTAAAAACTGTAATTGGACAAGATTAAGTGTAGGGAGGACGAAAATGACCTAAATGTTCATCCAACGAGACAAAACACCTATTGGATGCATAAGATTGGTTAAAAACCCTAATTGGACAAGATTAAGTGTAGGTAGGACGAAAATGACTTAAATATTCATCCAATCACACAAACACAACTATTGGATGCACAAGATTGGTTAGAAACCCTAATTGGACAAGCATAAGCCTAGGGAGGATGAAAATGATCTAAATGTTCATCCAATGACACAAAAACACCTAATGAATGCACCAGATTGGTTAAAAACCGTAATTGGACAAGATTAAGTGTAGGGAGGACGAAAATGACCTAAATGTTCCTCCAATGACACAAAACACCTATTAGATGCACAAAATTGGTTAAAAACCGTAACTGGACAAGAATAAGTTTAAGGAGGACGAAAATGACCTAATTGTTCATCCAATGACACAAAACACCTATTGGATGTACAAGATTGGTTAGAAAGCTAATTGGACAAGATTAAGTTTTGGGAGGACGAAAATGACCTAATTGTTCATCCAATGACACAAAGCACCTATTGGATGCACAAGATGGGTTAAAAACCCTAATTGGACAAGAATTATCCTACGGAGGATGAAAATGACCTAAATGTTCATCCAATGACAAAAAAAAACCTTATTGATGCACAAGATTGGTTAAAAACCATAATTGGACAAGATTAAGTGTAGGGAGGACGAAAATGGCCTAAATTTTCATCCAATGACACAAAACACCTGTTCGATGCACAAGATTGGCTAAAAACCCTAATTGGACATGAATTAGCTTAAAGAAGACGAAAATGACCTAAATGTTCATCGAATGACAAAAAAAACACCTAATGCATGCACAAGATTGGTTAAAAACCCTAATTGGACAAGAATTAGCCTAGGGAGGACGAAAATGACCTATAAGTTCATCCAATGACACAAAAACACCTAATGGATGCACAAGATTGTTTAAAAACCCTAATTGGACTAAATTAAGTGTAGGGAGGACGAAAATGACCTAAATGTTCATCCAACGACATAAAACACCTATTGGATGCACAAGATTGGTTAAAAACCCTAATTGGACAAGAATTTGCCTAGGGAAGACGAAAATGACCTAATTGTTCACCCAATGACACAAACACAACTATTGGATGCACAAGATTTGTTAAAAACCCTAATTGGACAAGCATAAGCCTAGGGAGGAAGAAAATGACCTAAATGTTCATCCAATGACACAAAGACACCTTATGGATGTACAAGATTGGTTAAAAACACTAATTGGACAAGATTAAGTGTAGGGAGGACGAAAATGACCTAAATGTTCATCCAACAAGACAAAACACCTATTGGATGCACAAGATTGGTTAGAAACCCTAATTGGACAAGATTACGTTTAGGGAGGACGAAAATGACCTAATTGTTCATCCAATGACGCAAAACACCTATTGGATGCACAAGATTGGTTAAAAACCCTAATTGGACAAGATTAAGTGTAGGGAGGACGAAAATGACCTAAATGTTCATCCAATGATACAAAAACACCTAATGGATGCACAAGATTGGTTAAGAACCCTAATTGGACAAGATTAAGTGTAGGGAGGACGTAAATGACCTAAATGTTCATCCAATGACACAAAAACGCCTATAGGATGCATAAGATTGGTTAAAAACCCTAATTGGACAAGATTAAGTGTAGGTAGGACGAAAATGACCTAAATATTCATCCAATGACACAAACACAACTATTGGATGCACAAGATTGGTTAGAAACCCTAATTGGACAAGCATAAGCCTAGGGAGGATGAAAATGATCTAAATGTTCATCCAATGACACACAAACACCTAATGAATGCACAAGATTGGTTAAAAACCGTAATTGGACAAGATTAAGTGTAGGGAGGACGAAAACGACCTAAATATTCATCCAACGAGACAAAACACCTATTGGATGCACAAGATTGGTTAGAAACCCTAATTGGACAAGATTACGTTTAGGGAGGACGAAAATAACCTAATTGTTCATCCAATGACGCAAAACACCTATTGGATGCACAAGATTGGTTAAAAACCCTAATTGGACAAGAATTAGCCTAGGGAGGACGAAAATGACCTAAATTTTCATTCAATGACACAAAAACACCTAATGGATGCACAAGATTGGTTAAAAACCCTAATTGGACAAGATTAAGTGTAGGGTGGACGAAGATGGCCTAAATGTTCATCCAATGACACAAAACACCTGTTGGATGCACAAGATTGGCTAAAAACCCTAATTGGACAAGAATTAGCCTAGGGAGGACGAAAATGACCTAAATGTTCATCCAATGATACAAAAACACCTAATGGATGCACAAGATTGGTTAAAAACCCTAATTGGACAAGATTAAGTGTAGGGAGGACCTAAATGACCTAAATGTTCATCCAATGACACAAAAACACCTATAGGATGCATAAGATTGGTTAAAAACCCTAATTGGACAAGATTAAGTGTGGGTAGGACGAAAATGACCTAAATATTCATCCAATGACACAAACACAACTATTGGATGCACAAGATTGGTTAGAAACCCTAATTGGACAAGCATAAGCCTAGGGAGGATGAAAATGATCTAAATGTTCATCCAATGACACACAAACACCTAATGAATGCACAAGATTGGTTAAAAACCGTAATTGGACAAGATTAAGTGTAGGGAGGACGAAAATGACCTAAATGTTCATCCAACGAGACAAAACACCTATTGGATGCACAAGATTGGTTAGAAACCCTAATTGGACAAGATTACGTTTAGGGAGGACGAAAATAACCTAATTGTTCATCCAATGACGCAAAACACCTATTGGATGCACAAGATTGGTTAAAAACCCTAATTGGACAAGATTAAGTGTAGGTAGGACGAAAATGACCTAAATATTCATCCAATGACACAAACACAACTATTGGATGCACAAGATTGGTTAGAAACCCTAATTGGACAAGCATAAGCCTAGGGAGGATGAAAATGATCTAAATGTTCATCCAATGACACAAAAACACCTAATGAATCCACAAGATTGGCTAAAAACCGTAATTGGACAAGATTAAGTGTAGGGAGGACGAAAATGACCTAAATGTTCATCCAACGAGACAAAACACCTATTGGATGCACAAGATTGGTTAGAAACCCTAATTGGACAAGATTACGTTTAGGGAGGACGAAAATGACCTAATTGTTCATCCAATGACGCAAAACACCTATTGGATGCACAAGATTGGTTAAAAACCCTAATTGGACAAGATTAAGTGTAGGGAGGACGAAAATGACCAAAATGTTCATCCAATGATACAAAACACCTATTGGATGCACAAGATTGGTTAAAAACCCTAATTGGACAAGAATTAGCCTAGGGAAGACGAAAATGACCTAATTGTTCATCCAATGACACAAACACAACTATTGGATGCACAAGATTTGTTAAAAACCCTAATTGGACAAGCATAAGCCTACGGAGGACGAAAATGACCTAAATGTTCATCCAATGACACAAAGACACCTTATGGATGTACAAGATTGGTTAAAAACACTAATTGGACAAGATTAAGTGTAGGGAGGACGAAAATGACCTAAATGTTCATCCAACGACACAAAACACCTATTGGATGCACAAGATTGGTTAGAAACCCTAATTGGACAAGATTACGTTTAGGGAGGACGAAAATGACCTAATTGTTCATCCAATGACGCAAAACACCTATTGGATGCACAAGATTGGTTAAAAACCCTAATTGGACAAGATTAAGTGTAGGGAGGACGAAAATGGCCTAAATGTTCATCCAATGACACAAAACACCTATTGGATGCACAAGATTTGTTAGAAACCCTAATTGGACAAGATAAAGTTTAGGGAGGACGAAAACGACCTAAATGTTCATCCAATGACACAAAGACACCTTATGGATGTACAAGATTGGTTAAAAACCCTAATTGGACAAGATTAAGTGTAGGGAGGACGAAAATGACCTAAATGTTCATCCAACGAGACAAAACACCTATTGGATGCACAAGATTGGTTAGAAACCCTAATTGGACAAGATTACGTGTAGGGAGGACGAAAATGACCTAATTGTTCATCCAACGACGCAAAACACCTATTGGATGCACAAGATTGGTTAAAAACCCTAATTGGACAAGATTAAGTGTAGGGAGGACGAAAATGACCTAAATGTTCATCCAATGATACAAAACACCTATTGGATGCACAAGATTGGTTAAAAACCCTAATTGGACAAGAATAAGCCTAGGGAGGACGAAAATGACCTAAATGTTCATCCAATGACACAAAACACCTATTGGATGCACAAGATTGGTTAGAAACCCTAATTGGACAAGATTACGTTTAGGGAGGACGAAAATGACCTAAATGTTCATCGAATGATACAAAACACCTATTGGATGCACAAGATTGGTTAAAAACCCTAATTGGACAAGAATTAGCCTAGGGAGGACGAAAATGACCTAAATTTTCATCCAATGACACAAAAACACCTAATGGATGCACAAGATTGGTTAAAAACCCTAATTGGACTAAATTAAGTGTAGGGAGGACGAAAATGACCTAAATGTTCATCCAACGACACAAAACACCTATTGGATGCACAAGATTGGTTAGAAACCCTAATTGGACAAGATTACGTTTAGGGAGGACGAAAATAACCTAATTGATCATCCAATGACGCAAAACACCTATTGGATGCACAAGATTGGTTAAAAACCCTAATTGGACAAGATTAAGTGTAGGGAGGACGAAAATGACCTAAATGTTCATCGAATGATACAAAACACCTATTGGATGCACAAGATTGGTTAAAAACCCTAATTGGACAAGAATTAGCCTAGGGAGGACGAAAATGACCTAAATGTTCATCCAATGACACAAAAACACCTAATGGATGCACAAGATTGGTTAAAAACCCTAATTGGACTAAATTAAGTGTAGGGAGGACGAAAATGACCTAAATGTTCATCCAACGACACGAAACACCTACTGGATGCACAAGAGTGGTTAAAAACCCTAATTGGACAAGAATTAGCCTAGGGAAGACAAAAATGACCTAATTGTTCATCCAATGACACAAACACAACTATTGGATGCACAAGATTTGTTAAAAACCCTAATTGGACAAGCATAAGCCTACGGAGGACAAAAATGACATAAATGTTCATCCAATGACACAAAGACACCTTATGGATGTACAAGATTGGTTAAAAACACTAATTGGACAAGATTAAGTGTAGGGAGGACGAAAATGACCTAAATGTTCATCCAACGAGACAAAACACCTATTGGATGCACAAGATTGGTTAGAAACCCTAATTGGACAAGATTACGTTTAGGGAGGAAGAAAATGACCCAATTGTTCATCCAATGACGCAAAACACCTATTGGATGCACAAGATTGGTTAAAAACCCTAATTTGACAAGATTAAGTGTAGGGAGGACGAAAATGACCTAAATGTTCATCCAATGATACAAAACACCTATTGGATGCACAAGATTGGTTAAAAACCCTAATTGGACAAGAATTAGCCTAGGGAGGACGAAAATGACCTAAATGTTCATCCAATGACACAAAAACACCTAATGGATGCACAAGAGTGGTTAAAAACCCTAATTGGACTAAATTAAGTGTAGGGAGGACGAAAATGACCTAAATGTTCATCCAACGACACAAAACACCTATTGGATGCACAAGATTGGTTAAAAACCCTAATTGGACAAGAATTTGCCTAGGGAAGACGAAAATGACCTAATTGTTCATCCAATGACACAAACACAACTATTGGATGCACAAGATTTGTTAAAAACCCTAATTGGACAAGCATAAGCCTAGGGAGGACGAAAATGACCTAAATGTTCATCCAATGACACAAAGACACCTTATGGATGTACAAGATTGGTTAAAAACCCTAATTGGACAAGATTAAGTGTAGGGAGGACGAATATGACCTAAATGTTCATCCAACGAGACAAAACACCTATTGGATGCACAAGATTGGTTAGAAACCCTAATTGGACAAGATTACGTTTAGGGAGGACGAAAATGACATAATTGTTCATCCAATGACGCAAAACACCTATTGGATGCACAAGATTGGTTAAAAACCCTAATTGGACAAGATTAAGTGTAGGGAGGACGAAAATGACCTAAATGTTCATCCAATGATACAAAACACCTATTGGATGCACAAGATTGGTTAAAAACCCTAATTGGACAAGAATTAGCCTAGGGAGGACGAAAATGACCTAAATGTTCATCCAATGACACAAAAACACCTAATGGATGCACAAGATTGGTTAAAAACCCTAATTGGACAAAATTAAGTGTAGGGAGGACGAAAATGACCTAAATGTTCATCCAACGACACAAAACACCTACTGGATGCACAAGAGTGGTTAAAAACCCTAATTGGACAAGAATTAGCCTAGGGAAGACGAAAATGACCTAATTGTTCATCCAATGACACAAACACAACTATTGGATGCACAAGATTTGTTAAAAACCCTAATTGGACAAGCATAAGCCTACGGAGGACAAAAATGACATAAATGTTCATCCAATGACACAAAGACACCTTATGGATGTACAAGATTGGTTAAAAACACTAATTGGACAAGATTAAGTGTAGGGAGGACGAAAATGACCTAAATGTTCATCCAACGAGACAAAACACCTATTGGATGCACAAGATTGGTTAGAAACCCTAATTGGACAAGATTAAGTTTAGGGAGGACGAAAATGACATAATTGTTCATCCAATGACGCAAAACACCTATTGGATGCACATGATTGGTTAAAAACCCTAATTGGACAAGATTAAGTGTAGGGAGGACGAAAATGACCTAAATGTTCATCGAATGATACAAAACACCTATTGGATGCACAAGATTGGTTAAAAACCCTAATTGGACAAGAATTAGCCTAGGGAGGACGAAAATGACCTAAATTTTCATCCAATGACACAAAAACACCTAATGGATGCACAAGATTGGTTAAAAACCCTAATTGGACAAAATTAAGTGTAGGGAGGACGAAAATGACCTAAATGTTCATCCAACGACACAAAACACCTATTGGATGCACAAGATTGGTTAAAAACCCTAATTGGACAAGAATTTGCCTAGGGAAGACGAAAATGACCTAATTGTTCATCCAATGACACAAACACTACTATTGGATGCACAAGATTTGTTAAAAACCCTAATTGGACAAGCATAAGCCTAGGGAGGACGAAAATGACCTAAATGTTCATCCAATGACACAAAGACACCTTATGGATGTACAAGATTGGTTAAAAACCCTAATTGGACAAGATTAAGTGTAGGGAGGACGAAAATGACCTAAATGTTCATCCAACGAGACAAAACACCGATAGGATGCACAAGATTGGTTAGAAACCCTAATTGGACAAGATTACGTTTAGGGAGGACGAAAATGACATAATTGTTCATCCAATGACGCAAAACACCTATTGGATGCACAAGATTGGTTAAAAACCCTAATTGGACAAGATTAAGTGTAGGGAGGACGAAAATGACCTAAAAGTTCATCCAATGATACAAAACACCTATTGGATGCACAAGATTGGTTAAAAACCCTAATTGGACAAGAATTAGCCTAGCGAGGACGAAAATGACCTAAATGTTCATCCAATGACACAAAAACACCTAATGGATGCACAAGATTGGTTAAAAACCCTAATTGGACTAAATTAAGTGTAGGGAGGACGAAAATGACCTAAATGTTCATCCAACGACACGAAACACCTACTGGATGCACAAGAGTGGTTAAAAACCCTAATTGGACAAGAATTAGCCTAGGGAAGACAAAAATGACCTAATTGTTCATCCAATGACACAAACACAACTATTGGATGCACAAGATTTGTTAAAAACCCTAATTGGACAAGCATAAGCCTACGGAGGAGAAAAATGACATAAATGTTCATCCAATGACACAAAGACACCTTATGGATGTACAAGATTGGTTAAAAACACTAATTGGACAAGATTAAGTGTAGGGAGGACGAAAATGACCTAAATGTTCATCCAACGAGACAAAACACCTATTGGATGCACAAGATTGGTTAGAAACCCTAATTGGACAAGATTACGTTTAGGGAGGACGAAAATGACCTAATTGTTCATCCAATGACGCAAAACACCTATTGGATGCACAAGATTGGTTAAAAACCCTAATTGGACAAGATTAAGTGTAGGGAGGACGAAAATGACCTAAATGTTCATCCAATGATACAAAACACCTATTGGATGCCCAAGATTGGTTAAAAACCCTAATTGGACAAGAATTAGCCTAGGGAGGACGAAAATGACCTAAATGTTCATCCAATGAAACAAAAAAACCTAATGGATTCACAAGATTAGTTAAAAACCCTAATTGGACAAGAATTAGCCTAGGGAGGACGAAAATGACCTAAATGTTCGTCCAATGACACAAAAACACCTAATGGATTCACAAGATTGGTTAAAACACTAATTAGACAAGAATTAGCCTAGGGAGGACGAAAATGACCTAATTGTTCATCAAATGATACAAAAACACCTAATGGATGCACAAGATTAGTTAAAAACCCTAATTGGACAAGAATTAGCCTAGGGAGGACGAAAATGACCTAAATGTTCATCCAATGACACAAAAACACCTAATGGAATCACAAGATTGGTTAAAAACTCTAATTGGACTACATTAAGTGTAGGGAGGACGAAAATGACCTAAATGTTCATCCAATGACATAAAAACAGCTATTGGATGCACAAGATTGGTTAAAAACCCTAATTGGACAAGATTAAGTGTAGGGAGGACGTAAATGACCTAAATGTTCATCGAATGACACAAAACACCTATTGGATGTACAAGATTGGTTAGAAAGCTAATTGGACAAGATTATGTTTTGGGAGGACGAAAATGACCTAAATGTTCATCCAATGATATAAAACACCTATTGGATGCACAAGATTGGTTAAAAACCCTAATTGGACAAGAATTAACCTAGGGAGGACGAAAATGACCTAAATGTTCATCCAATGACACAAAAACACCTAATGGATTCACAAGATTGGTTAAAAACCCTAATTGGACTACATTAAGTGTGGGGAAGACGAAAATGACCTAAATGTTCAGCCAATGACAAAAAAACACCTATTGGATGCACAAGATTGGTTAAAAACCCTAATTGGACAAGATTAAGTGTAGGGAGGACGTAAATGACCTAAATGTTCATCGAATGACACAAAACACCTATTGGATGCACAAGATTGGTTAGAAAGCTAATTGGACAAGATTATGTTTTGGGAGGACGAAAATGACCTAAATGTTCATCCAATGATATAAAACACCTATTGGATTCACAAGATTGGTTAAAAACCCTAATTGGACAAGAATTAGCCTAGGGAGGACGAAAATGACCTAAATGTTCATCCAATGACACAAAAACACCTAATGGATTCACAAGATTGGTTAAAAACCCTAATTGGACTACATTAAGTGTGGGGAAGACGAAAATGACCTAAATGTTCAGCCAATGACAAAAAAACACCTATTGGATGCACAAGATTGGTTAAAAACCCTAATTGGACAAGATTAAGTGTAGGGAGGACGTAAATGACCTAAATGTTCATCGAATGACACAAAACACCTATTGGATGTACAAGATTGGTTAGAAAGCTAATTGGACAAGATTATGTTTTGGGAGGACGAAAATGACCTAAATGTTCATCCAATGATATAAAACACCTATTGGATGCACAAGATTGGTTAAAAACCCTAATTGGACAAGAATTAGCCTAGGGAGGACGAAAATGACCTAAATGTTCATCCAATGACACAAAAACACCTAATGGATTCACAAGATTGGTTAAAAACTCTAATTGGACTACATTAAGTGTAGGGAGGACGAAAATGACCTAAATGTTCATCCAATGACACAAAAACAGCTATTGGATGCACAAGATTGGTTAAAAACCCTAATTGGACAAGATTAAGTGTAGGGAGGACGTAAATGACCTAAATGTTCATCGAATGACACAAAACACCTATTGGATGTACAAGATTGGTTAGAAAGCTAATTGGACAAGATTATGTTTTGGGAGGACGAAAATGACCTAAATGTTCATCCAATGATATAAAACACCTATTGGATGCACAAGATTGGTTAAAAACCCTAATTGGACAAGAATTAGCCTAGGGAGGACGAAAATGACCTAAATGTTCATCCAATGACACAAAAACACCTAATGGATTCACAAGATTGGTTAAAAACCCTAATTGGACTACATTAAGTGTAGGGAGGACGAAAATGACCTAAATGTTCATCCAATGACAAAAAAACACCTATTGGATGCACAAGATTGGTTAAAAACCCTAATTGGACAAGATTAAGTGTAGGGAGGACGTAAATGACCTAAATGTTCATCGAATTACACAAAACACCTATTGGATGCACAAGATTGGTTAGAAAGCTAATTGGACAAGATTCTGTTTTGGGAGGACGAAAATGACCTAAATGTTCATTCGATGATACAAAACACCTATTGGATGCACAAGATTGGTTAAAAACCCTAATTGGACAAGAATTAGCCTAGGGAGGACGAAAATGACCTAAATGTTCATCCAATGACACAAAAAAACCTTATGGATGCACAAGATTGGTTAAAAACCCTAATTGGACAAGATTAAGTGTAGGGTGGACGAAGATGGCCTAAATGTTCATCCAATGACACAAAACACCTGTTGGATGCACAAGATTGGCTAAAAACCCTAATTGGACAAGAATTAGCCTAGGGAGGACGAAAATGACATAAATGTTCATCCAATGATACAAAAACACCTAATGGATGCACAAGATTGGTTAAAAACCCTAATTGGACAAGATTAAGTGTAGGGAGGACCTAAATGGCCTAAATGTTCATCCAATGACACAAAAACACCTATAGGATGCATAAGATTGGTTAAAAACCCTAATTGGACAAGATTAAGTGTGGGTAGGACGAAAATGACCTAAATATTCATCCAATGACACAAACACAACTATTGGATGCACAAGATTGGTTAGAAACCCTAATTGGACAAGCATAAGCCTAGGGAGGATGAAAATGATCTAAATGTTCATCCAATGACACACAAACACCTAATGAATGCACAAGATTGGTTAAAAACCGTAATTGGACAAGATTAAGTGTAGGGAGGACGAAAATGACCAAAATGTTCATCCAATGATACAAAACACCTATTGGATGCACAAGATTGGTTAAAAACCCTAATTGGACAAGAATTAGCCTAGCGAGGACGAAAATGACCTAAATGTTCATCCAATGACACAAAAACACCTAATGGATGCACAAGATTGGTTAAAAACCCTAATTGGACTAAATTAAGTGTAGGGAGGACGAAAATGACCTAAATGTTCATCCAACGACACGAAACACCTACTGGATGCACAAGAGTGGATAAAAACCCTAATTGGACAAGAATTAGCCTAGGGAAGACAAAAATGACCTAATTGTTCATCCAATGACACAAACACAACTATTGGATGCACAAGATTTGTTAAAAACCCTAATTGGACAAGCATAAGCCTACGGAGGACAAAAATGACATAAATGTTCATCCAATGACACAAAGACACCTTATGGATGTACAAGATTGGTTAAAAACACTAATTGGACAAGATTAAGTGTAGGGAGGACGAAAATGACCTAAATGTTCATCCAACGAGACAAAACACCTATTGGATGCACAAGATTGGTTAGAAACCCTAATTGGACAAGATTACGTTTAGGGAGGACGAAAATGACCTAATTGTTCATCCAATGACGCAAAACACCTATTGGATGCACAAGATTGGTTAAAAACCCTAATTGGACAAGATTAAGTGTAGGGAGGACGAAAATGACCAAAATGTTCATCCAATGATACAAAACACCTATTGGATGCACAAGATTGGTTAAAAACCCTAATTGGACAAGAATTAGCCTAGGGAAGACGAAAATGACCTAATTGTTCATCCAATGACACAAACACAACTATTGGATGCACAAGATTTGTTAAAAACCCTAATTGGACAAGCATAAGCCTACGGAGGACGAAAATGACCTAAATGTTCATCCAATGACACAAAGACACCTTATGGATGTACAAGATTGGTTAAAAACACTAATTGGACAAGATTAAGTGTAGGGAGGACGAAAATGACCTAAATGTTCATCCAACGAGACAAAACACCTATTGGATGCACAAGATTGGTTAAAAACCCTAATTGGACAAGATTACGTTTAGGGAGGACGAAAATGACCTAATTGTTCATCCAACGACGCAAAACACCTATTGGATGCACAAGATTGGTTAAAAACCCTAATTGGACAAGATTAAGTGTAGGGAGGACGAAAATGACCTAAATGTTCATCCAATGATACAAAACACCTATTGGATGCACAAGATTGGTTAAAAACCCTAATTGGACAAGAATTTGCCTAGGGAGGACGAAAATGACCTAAATGTTCATCCAATGACACAAAAACACCTAATGGATGCACAAGATTGGTTAAAAACCCTAATTGGACTAAATTAATGGTAGGGAGGACGAAAATTACCTAAATTTTCATCCAACGACACAAAACACCTATTGGATGCACAAGATTGGTTAAAAACCCTAATTGGACAAGAATTTGCCTAGGGAAGACGAAAATGACCTAATTGTTCATCCAATGACACAAACACAACTATTGGATGCACAAGATTTGTTAAAAACCCTAATTGGACTACATTAAGTGTAGGGAGGACGAAAATGACCTAAATGTTCATCCAACGAGACAAAACACCTATTGGATGCACAAGTTTGGTTAGAAACCCTAATTGGACAAGATTACGTTTAGGGAGGACGAAAATGACCTAATTGTTCATCCAACGACGCAAAACACCTATTGGATGCACAAGATTGGTTAAAAACCCTAATTGGACAAGATTAAGTGTAGGGAGGACGAAAATGACCTAAATGTTCATCCAATGATACAAAACACCTATTGGATGCACAAGATTGGTTAAAAACCCTAATTGGACTAAATTAAGTGTAGGGAGGACGAAAATGACCTAAATGTTCATCCAACGACACAAAACACCTATTGGATGCACAAGATTGGTTAAAAATCCTAATTGGACATGAATTTGCCTAGGGAAGACGAAAATGACCTAATTGTTCATCCAATGACACAAACACAACTATTGGATGCACAAGATTTGTTAAAAACCCTAATTGGACTACATTAAGTGTAGGGAGGACGAAAATGACCTAAATGTTCATCCAATGACACAAAAACACCTAATGGATGCACAAGATTGGTTAAAAACCCTAATTGGACTAAATTAAGTGTAGGGAGGACGAAAATGACCTAAATGTTCATCCAACGACACAAAACACCTATTGGATGCACAAGATTGGTTAAAAACCCTAATTGGACAAGAATTAGCCTAGGGAAGACGAAAATGACCTAATTGTTCATCCAATGACACAAACACAACTATTGGATGCACAAGATTTGTTAAAAACCCTAATTGGACAAGCATAAGCCTACGGAGGACAAAAATGACATAAATGTTCATCCAATGACACAAAGACACCTTATGGATGTACAAGATTGGTTAAAAACACTAATTGGACAAGATTAAGTGTAGGGAGGACGAAAATGACCTAAATGTTCATCCAACGAGACAAAACACCTATTGGATGCACAAGATTGGTTAAAAACCCTAATTGGACAAGATTAAGTGTAGGGAGGACGAAAATGACCTAAATGTTCATCCAATGATACAAAACACCTATTGGATGCCCAAGATTGGTTAAAAACCCTAATTGGACAAGAATTAGCCTAGGGAGGACGAAAATGACCTAAATGTTCATCCAATGAAACAAAAAAACCTAATGGATTCACAAGATTAGTTAAAAACCCTAATTGGACAAGAATTAGCCTAGGGAGGACGAAAATGACCTAAATGTTCGTCCAATGACACAAAAACACCTAATGGATTCACAAGATTGGTTAAAAACCCTAATTGGACAAGAAATAGCCTAGGGAGGACGAAAATGACCTAATTGTTCATCAAATGATACAAAAAGACCTAATGGATGCACAAGATTAGTTAAAAACCCTAATTGGACAAGAATTAGCCTAGGGAGGACGAAAATGACCTAAATGTTCATCCAATGACACAAAAACACCTAATGGATTCACAAGATTGGTTAAAAACCCTAATTGGACTACATTAAGTGTGGGGAAGACGAAAATGACCTAAATGTTCAGCCAATGACAAAAAAACACCTATTGGATGCACAAGATTGGTTAAAAACCCTAATTGGACAAGATTAAGTGTAGGGAGGACGTAAATGACCTAAATGTTCATCGAATGACACAAAACACCTATTGGATGTACAAGATTGGTTAGAAAGCTAATTGGACAAGATTATGTTTTGGGAGGACGAAAATGACCTAAATGTTCATCCAATGATATAAAACACCTATTGGATGCACAAGATTGGTTAAAAACCCTAATTGGACAAGAATTAGCCTAGGGAGGACGAAAATGACCTAAATGTTCATCCAATGACACAAAAACACCTAATGGATGCACAAGATTGGTTAAAAACCCTAATTGGACTAAATTAAGTGTAGGGAGGACGAAAATGACCTAAATGTTCATCCAACGACACAAAACACCTACTGGATGCACAAGAGTGGTTAAAAACCCTAATTGGACAAGAATTTGCCTAGGGAAGACGAAAATGACCTAATTGTTCACCCAATGACACAAACACAACTATTGGATGCACAAGATTTGTTAAAAACCCTTATTGGACAAGCATAAGCCTAGGGAGGAAGAAAATGACCTAAATGTTCATCCAATGACACAAAGACACCTTATGGATGTACAAGATTGGTTAAAAACACTAATTGGACAAGATTAAGTGTAGGGAGGACGAAAATGACCTAAATGTTCATCCAACGAGACAAAACACCTATTGGATGCACAAGATTGGTTAGAAACCCTAATTGGACAAGATTACGTTTAGGGAGGACGAAAATGACATAATTGTTCATCCAATGACGCAAAACACCTATTGGATGCACAAGATTGGTTAAAAACCCTAATTGGACAAGAATTTGCCTAGGGAAGACGAAAATGACCTAATTGTTCACCCAATGACACAAACACAACTATTGGATGCACAAGATTTGTTAAAAACCCTAATTGGACAAGCATAAGCCTAGGGAGGAAGAAAATGACCTAAATGTTCATCCAATGACACAAAGACACCTTATGGATGTACAAGATTGGTTAAAAACACTAATTGGACAAGATTAAGTGTAGAAAGGACGAAAATGACCTAAATGTTCATCCAACAAGACAAAACACCTATTGGATGCACAAGATTGGTTAGAAACCCTAATTGGACAAGATTACGTTTAGGGAGGACGAAAATGACCTAATTGTTCATCCAATGACGCAAAACACCTATTGGATGCACAAGATTGGTTAAAAACCCTAATTTGACAAGATTAAGTGTAGGGAGGACGAAAATGACCTAAATGTTCATCCAATGATACAAAACACCTATTGGATGCACAAGATTGGTTAAAAACCCTAATTGGACAAGAATTAGCCTAGGGAGGACGAAAATGACCTAAATGTTCATCCAATGACACAAAAACACCTAATGGATGCACAAGAGTGGTTAAAAACCCTAATTGGACTAAATTAAGTGTAGGGAGGACGAAAATGACCTAAATGTTCATCCAACGACACAAAACACCTATTGGATGCACAAGATTGGTTAAAAACCCTAATTGGACAAGAATTTGCCTAGGGAAGACGAAAATGACCTAATTGTTCATCCAATGACACAAACACAACTATTGGATGCACAAGATTTGTTAAAAACCCTAATTGGACAAGCATAAGCCTAGGGAGGACGAAAATGACCTAAATGTTCATCCAATGATACAAAACACCTATTGGATGTACAAGATTGGTTAAAAACCATAATTGGACAAGATTAAGTGTAGGGAGGACGAAAATGGCCTAAATGTTCATCCAATGACACAAAACACCTGTTCGATGCACAAGATTGGCTAAAAACCCTAATTGGACAAGAATTAGCCTAGGGAGGACGAAAATGACCTAAATGTTCATCCAATGACACAAAACACCTATTGGATGCACAAGATTGGTTAGAAACCCTAATTGGACAAGATTACGTTTAGGGAGGACGAAAATGACCTAAATGTTCATCGAATGATACAAAACACCTATTGGATGCACAAGATTGGTTAAAAACCCTAATTGGACAAGAATTAGCCTAGGGAGGACGAAAATGACCTAAATTTTCATCCAATGACACAAAAACACCTAATGGATGCACAAGATTGGTTAAAAACCCTAATTGGACTAAATTAAGTGTAGGGAGGACGAAAATGACCTAAATGTTCATCCAACGACACAAAACACCTATTGGATGCACAAGATTGGTTAGAAACCCTAATTGGACAAGATTACGTTTAGGGAGGACGAAAATAACCTAATTGATCATCCAATGACGCAAAACACCTATTGGATGCACAAGATTGGTTAAAAACCCTAATTGGACAAGATTAAGTGTAGGGAGGACGAAAATGACCTAAATGTTCATCGAATGATACAAAACACCTATTGGATGCACAAGATTGGTTAAAAACCCTAATTGGACAAGAATTAGCCTAGGGAGGACGAAAATGACCTAAATTTTCATCCAATGACACAAAAACACCTAATGGATGCACAAGATTGGTTAAAAACCCTAATTGGACAAAATTAAGTGTAGGGAGGACGAAAATGACCTAAATGTTCATCCAACGACACAAAACACCTATTGGATGCACAAGATTGGTTAAAAACCCTAATTGGACAAGAATTTGCCTAGGGAAGACGAAAATGACCTAATTGTTCATCCAATGACACAAACACTACTATTGGATGCACAAGATTTGTTAAAAACCCTAATTGGACAAGCATAAGCCTAGGGAGGACGAAAATGACCTAAATGTTCATCCAATGACACAAAGACACCTTATGGATGTACAAGATTGGTTAAAAACCCTAATTGGACAAGATTAAGTGTAGGGAGGACGAAAATGACTTAAATGTTCATCCAACGAGACAAAACACCGATAGGATGCACAAGATTGGTTAGAAACCCTAATTGGACAAGATTACGTTTAGGGAGGACGAAAATGACATAATTGTTCATCCAATGACGCAAAACACCTATTGGATGCACAAGATTGGTTAAAAACCCTAATTGGACAAGATTAAGTGTAGGGAGGACGAAAATGACCTAAATGTTCATCCAATGATACAAAACACCTATTGGATGCACAAGATTGGTTAAAAACCCTAATTGGACAAGAATTAGCCTAGGGAAGACGAAAATGACCTAATTGTTCATCCAATGACACAAACACAACTATTGGATGCACAAGATTTGTTAAAAACCCTAATTGGACAAGCATAAGCCTACGGAGGACGAAAATGACCTAAATGTTCATCCAATGACACAAAGACACCTTATGGATGTACAAGATTGGTTAAAAACACTAATTGGACAAGATTAAGTGTAGGGAGGACGAAAATGACCTAAATGTTCATCCAACGAGACAAAACACCTATTGGATGCACAAGATTGGTTAGAAACCCTAATTGGACAAGATTACGTTTAGGGAGGACGAAAATAACCTAATTGTTCATCCAATGACGCAAAACACCTATTGGATGCACAAGATTGGTTAAAAACCCTAATTGGACAAGATTAAGTGTAGGTAGGACGAAAATGACCTAAATATTCATCCAATGACACAAACACAACTATTGGATGCACAAGATTGGTTAGAAACCCTAATTGGACAAGCATAAGCCTAGGGAGGATGAAAATGATCTAAATGTTCATCCAATGACACACAAACACCTAATGAATGAACAAGATTGGTTAAAAACCGTAATTGGACAAGATTAAGTGTAGGGAGGACGAAAATGACCTAAATGTTCATCCAAAGAGACAAAACACCTATTGGATTCACAAGATTGGTTAGAAACCCTAATTGGACAAGATTACGTTTAGGGAGGACGAAAATAACCTAATTGTTCATCCAATGACGCAAAACACCTATTGGATGCACAAGATTGGTTAAAAACCCTAATTGGACAAGATTAAGTGTAGGGAGGACGAAAATGACCTAAATGTTCATCGAATGATACAAAACACCTATTGGATGCACAAGATTGGTTAAAAACCCTAATTGGACAAGAATTAGCCTAGGGAGGACGAAAATGACCTAAATGTTCATCCAATGACACAAAAACACCTAATGGATGCACAAGATTGGTTAAAAACCCTAATTGGACAAGATTAAGTGTAGGTAGGACGAAAATGAGCTAAATATTCATCCAATGACACAAACACAACTATTGGATGCACAAGATTGGTTAGAAACCCTAATTGGACAAGCATAAGCCTAGGGAGGATGAAAATGATCTAAATGTTCATCCAATGACACAACAACACCTAATGAATGCACCAGATTGGTTAAAAACTGTAATTGGACAAGATTAAGTGTAGGGATGACGAAAATGACCTAAATGTTTCTCCAATGACACAAAACACCTATTAGATGCACAAAATTGGTTAAAAACCGTAACTGGACAAGATTAAGTTTAAGGAGGACGAAAATGACCTAATTGTTCATCCAATGACACAAAACACCTATTGGATGTACAAGATTGGTTAGAAAGCTAATTGGACAAGATTAAGTTTTGGGAAGACGAAAATGACCTAATTGTTCATCCAATGACACAAAACACCTATTGGATGCACAAGATGGGTTAAAAACCCTAATTGGACAAGAATTAGCCTAGGGAGGACGAAAATGACCTAAATGTTCATCCAATGACACAAAAAAACCTTATTGATGCACAAGATTGGTTAAAAATCATAATTGGACAAGATTAAGTGTAGGGAGGACGAAAATGGCCTAAATTTTCATCCAATGACACAAAACACCTGTTCGATGCACAAGATTGGCTAAAAACCCTAATTGGACAAGAATTAGCCTAGGGAAGACGAAAATGACCTAAATGTTCATCGAATGACAAAAAAAACACCTAATGCATGCACAAGATTGGTTAAAAACCCTAATTGGAAAAGAATTAGCCTAGGGAGGACGAAAATGACCTAAATGTTCATCCAATGACACAAAAACACCTAATGGATGCACAAGATTGGTTAAAAACCCTAATTGGACAAAATTAAGTGTAGGGAGGACGAAAATGACCTAAATGTTCATCCAACGACACAAAACACCTATTGGATGCACAAGATTGGTTAAAAACCCTAATTGGACAAGAATTTGCCTAGGGAAGACGAAAATGACCTAATTGTTCACCCAATGACACAAACACAACTATTGGATGCACAAGATTTGTTAAAAACCCTTATTGGACAAGCATAAGCCTAGGGAGGAAGAAAATGACCTAAATGTTCATCCAATGACACAAAGACACCTTATGGATGTACAAGATTGGTTAAAAACACTAATTGGACAAGATTAAGTGTAGGGAGGACGAAAATGACCTAAATGTTCATCCAACAAGACAAAACACCTATTGGATGCACAAGATTGGTTAGAAACCCTAATTGGACAAGATTACGTTTAGGGAGGACGAAAATGACCTAATTGTTCATCCAATGACGCAAAACACCTATTGGATGCACAAGATTGGTTAAAAACCCTAATTGGACAAGATTAAGTGTAGGGAGGACGAAAATGGCCTAAATGTTCATCCAATGACACAAAACACCTATTGGATGCACAAGATTTGTTAGAAACCCTAATTGGACAAGATAAAGTTTAGGGAGGACGAAAACGACCTAAATGTTCATCCAATGACACAAAGACACCTTATGGATGTACAAGATTGGTTAAAAACCCTAATTGGACAAGATTAAGTGTAGGGAGGACGAAAATGACCTAAATGTTCATCCAACGAGACAAAACACCTATTGGATGCACAAGATTGGTTAGAAACCCTAATTGGACAAGATTACGTGTAGGGAGGACGAAAATGACCTAATTGTTCATCCAACGACGCAAAACACCTATTGGATGCACAAGATTGGTTAAAAACCCTAATTGGACAAGATTAAGTGTAGGGAGGACGAAAATGACCTAAATGTTCATCCAATGATACAAAACACCTATTGGATGCACAAGATTGGTTAAAAACCCTAATTGGACAAGAATAAGCCTAGGGAGGACGAAAATGACCTAAATGTTCATCCAATGACACAAAACACCTATTGGATGCACAAGATTGGTTAAAAACCCTAATTGGACTACATTAAGTGTAGGGAGGACGAAAATGACCTAAATGTTCATCCAATGACACAAAACACCTATTGGATGCACAAGATTGGTTAAAAACCCTAATTGGACAAGAATTAGCCTAGGGAGGACAAAAATGACCTAATTGTTCATCCAATGACAAAAAAACAACTATTAGATGCACAAGATTGGTTAGAAACCCAAATTGGACAAGCATAAGCCTAGGGAGGATGAAAATGACCTAAATGTCCATCCAATGAAACAAAAACACCTAATGGATGCACAAGATTGGTAAAAAACCCTAATTGGACAAGAATTAGCCTAGGGAGGACCAAAATGACCTAATTGTTCATCCAATGACACAAAACACCTATTGGATGCACAAGATTGGTTAAAAACCCTAATTGGACAAGAATTAGCCTAGGGAGGACGAAAATGACCTAAATGTTCATCCAATGACACAAAACACCTATTGGATGCACAAGATTGGTTAGAAACCCTAATTGGACAAGATTACGTTTAGGGAGGACGAAAATGACCTAAATGTTCATCCAATGACACAAAACACCTATTGGATGCACAAGATTTGTTAAAAACCCTAATTGGACAAGAATTAGCCTAGGGAAGACGAAAATGACCTAAATGTTCATCCAATGACACAAAAACACCTAATGGATGCACAAGATTGGTTAAAAACCCTAATTGAACAAGAATTAGCCTAGGAAGGACGAAAATGACCTAAATGTTCATCCAATGACACAAAAATACCTAATGGATGCACAAGATTGGTTAAGAACCCTAATTGGACAAGATTAAGTGTAGGGAGGACGTAAATGACCTAAATGTTCATCCAATGACACAAAAACACCTATTGGATGCATAAGATTGGTTAAAAACCCTAATTGGACAAGATTAAGTGTAGGTAGGACGAAAATGAACTAAATATTCATCCAATGACACAAACACAACTATTGGATGCACAAGATTGGTTAGAAACCCTAATTGGACAAGCATAAGCCTAGGGAGGATGAAAATGATCTAAATGTTCATCCACTGATACAAAAACACCTAATGAATGCACAAGATTGGTTAAAAACCGTAATTGGACAAGATTAGGTGTAGGGAGGACGAAAATGACCTAAATGTTCCTCCAATGACACAAAACACCTATTAGATGCACAAAATTGGTTAAAAACCGTAACTGGACAAGATTAAGTTTAAGGAGGACGAAAATGACCTAATTGTTCATCCAACGACGCAAAACACCTATTGGATGCACAAGATTGGTTAAAAACCCTAATTGGACAAGATTAAGTGTAGGGAGGACGAAAATGACCTAAATGTTCATCCAATGATACAAAACACCTATTGGATGCACAAGATTGGTTAAAAACCCTAATTGGACAAGAATTTGCCTAGGGAGGACGAAAATGACCTAAATGTTCATCCAATGACACAAAAACACCTAATAGATGCACAAGATTGGTTAAAAACCCTAATTAGACTAAATTAATGGTAGGGAGGACGAAAATGACCTAAATTTTCATCCAACGACACAAAACACCTATTGGATGCACAAGATTGGTTAAAAACCCTAATTGGACAAGAATTTGCCTAGGGAAGACGAAAATGACCTAATTGTTCATCCAATGACACAAACACAACTATTGGATGCACAAGATTTGTTAAAAACCCTAATTGGACTACATTAAGTGTAGGGAGGACGAAAATGACCTAAATGTTCATCCAACGAGACAAAACACCTATTGGATGCACAAGATTGGTTAAAAACCCTAATTGGACAAGATTAAGTGTAGGGAGGACGAAAATGACCTAAATGTTCATCCAATGATACAAAACACCTATTGGATGCACAAGATTGGTTAAAAACCCTAATTGGACAAGAATTAGCCTAGCGAGGACGAAAATGACCTAAATGTTCATCCAATGACACAAAAACACCTAATGGATGCACAAGATTGGTTAAAAACCCTAATTGGACTAAATTAAGTGTAGGGAGGACGAAAATGACCTAAATGTTCATCCAACGACACGAAACACCTACTGGATGCACAAGAGTGGTTAAAAACCCTAATTGGACAAGAATTAGCCTAGGGAAGACAAAAATGACCTAATTGTTCATCCAATGACACAAACACAACTATTGGATGCACAAGATTTGTTAAAAACCCTAATTGGACAAGCATAAGCCTACGGAGGACAAAAATGACATAAATGTTCATCCAATGACACAAAGACACCTTATGGATGTACAAGATTGGTTAAAAACACTAATTGGACAAGATTAAGTGTAGGGAGGACGAAAATGACCTAAATGTTCATCCAACGAGACAAAACACCTATTGGATGCACAAGATTGGTTAAAAACCCTAATTGGACAAGATTAAGTGTAGGGAGGACGAAAATGACCTAAATGTTCATCCAATGATACAAAACACCTATTGGATGCCCAAGATTGGTTAAAAACCCTAATTGGACAAGAATTAGCCTAGGGAGGACGAAAATGACCTAAATGTTCATCCAATGAAACAAAAAAACCTAATGGATTCACAAGATTAGTTAAAAACCCTAATTGGACAAGAATTAGCCTAGGGAGGACGAAAATGACCTAAATGTTCGTCCAATGACACAAAAACACCTAATGGATTCACAAGATTGGTTAAAAACACTAATTAGACAAGAATTAGCCTAGGGAGGACGAAAATGACCTAATTGTTCATCAAATGATACAAAAACACCTAATGGATGCACAAGATTAGTTAAAAACCCTAATTGGACAAGAATTAGCCTAGGGAGGACGAAAATGACCTAAATGTTCATCCAATGACACAAAAACACCTAATGGATTCACAAGATTGGTTAAAAACTCTAATTGGACTACATTAAGTGTAGGGAGGACGAAAATGACCTAAATGTTCATCCAATGACACAAAAACAGCTATTGGATGCACAAGATTGGTTAAAAACCCTAATTGGACAAGATTAAGTGTAGGGAGGACGTAAATGACCTAAATGTTCATCGAATGACACAAAACACCTATTGGATGTACAAGATTGGTTAGAAAGCTAATTGGACAAGATTATGTTTTGGGAGGACGAAAATGACCTAAATGTTCATCCAATGATATAAAACACCTATTGGATGCACAAGATTGGTTAAAAACCCTAATTGGACAAGAATTAGCCTAGGGAGGACGAAAATGACCTAAATGTTCATCCAATGACACAAAAACACCTAATGGATTCACAAGATTGGTTAAAAACCCTAATTGGACTACATTAAGTGTGGGGAGGACGAAAATGACCTAAATGTTCAGCCAATGACAAAAAAACACCTATTGGATGCACAAGATTGGTTAAAAACCCTAATTGGACAAGATTAAGTGTAGGGAGGACGTAAATGACCTAAATGTTCATCGAATGACACAAAACACCTATTGGATGTACAAGATTGGTTAGAAAGCTAATTGGACAAGATTATGTTTTGGGAGGACGAAAATGACCTAAATGTTCATCCAATGATATAAAACACCTATTGGATGCACAAGATTGGTTAAAAACCCTAATTGGACAAGAATTAGCCTAGGGAGGACGAAAATGACCTAAATGTTCATCCAATGACACAAAAACACCTAATGGATGCACAAGATTGGTTAAAAACCCTAATTGAACAAGATTAAGTGTAGGGAGGACGAAAATGACCTAAATGTTCATCCAATGATACAAAAACACCTGATTTATGCACAAGATTGGTTAAAAACCCTAATTGGACAAGAATTAGCCTAGGGAGGACGAAAATGACCTAAATGTTCATCCAAGGACACAAAAACCCCTAATGGATGCACAAGATTGGTTAAAAACTTTAATTGCATTACATTAAGTGTAGGGAGAACGAAAATGACCTAAATGTTCATCCAATGACACAAAAACACCTTATGGATGCACAAGATTGGTTTAAAACACTAATTGGACAAGATTAAGTGTTGGGAGTACGAAAATGACCTAAATGTTCATCCAATGACACAAAACACCTATTAGATGCACAAGATTGGTTAGAAACCCTAATTAGACAAGAATAAGCCTAGGGAGATCGAAAGTAACCTAATTGTTCATCCAATGACAAAAACACAACTATTGGATGCACAAGATTGGTTAGAAACCTTAATTGGACAAGCATAAGCCTAGGGAGGATGAAAATGACCTAAATGTTCATCCAATGACAAAAACACATATTGGATGCACAAGATTGGTTAGAAACCCGAATTGGACAAGATTAAGTGTAGGCAGGTCGGAAATGACCTAAATGTTCATCCAATGACATAAAAATACCTAATGGATGCACAAGATTGGTTAAAAACCCTAATTGGACAAGAATTAGCCTAGGGAGGACGAAAATGACCTAAATGTTCATCCAATGACACAAAAACACCTAATGGATGCACATGATTGGTTAAAAACCCTAATTGGACTACATTAATTGTAAGGAGGACGAAAATGACCTAAATGTTCATCCAATGACTCAAAACACCTATTGGATGCACAAGATTGGTTAAAAACCCTAATTGGACAAGAATTAGCCGAGGGTGGACGAAAATGACCTAATTGTTCATCCAATGACCCAAACACACCAATTGGATGCACAAGATTGGCTAGAAACCCTAATTGGACAAGAATAAGCCTAGGAGGTCGAAAATGACCTAATTGTTCATCCAATGACACAAAACACCTATTGGATGCACAAGATTGGTTAAAAACCCTAATTGGACAAGAATTAGCCTAGGGAGGACTAATGACCTAATTGTTCATCCAATGACAAAAACACAACTATTGGATGCACAAGATTGGTTAGAAACCTTAATTGGACAAGCATAAGCCTAGGGAGGATGAAAATTACCTAAATGTTCATCCAATGACGCAAAACACCTATTGGATGCACAATATTCGTTAAATACCCTAATTGGACAAGATTAAGTGTAGAGAGGATGAAAATAACCTAAATGTTCATCCAATGACACAAAAACACCTAATTGATGCACAAGATTGGTTAAAAACCCTAATTGGACTAGAATTAGCCTTGGGAGGACGAAAATGACCTAAATGTTCATCCAATGACACAAAAACACCTAATGGATGCACAAGATTGGTTAAAAACCCTAATTGGACTACATTAAGTGTAAGGAGGACGAAAATGACCTAAATGTTCATCCAATGACACAAAACACCTATTGGATGCACAAGATTGGTTAAAAACCCTAATTGGACAAGAATTAGCCTAGGGAGGACGAAAATGACCTAAATGTTCATCCAATGACACAAAAACACCTAATGGATGCACAAGAGTGGTTAAAAACCCTAATTGGACTAAATTAAGTGTAGGGAGGACGAAAATGACCTAAATGTTCATCCAATGATACAAAACACCTATTGGATGCACAAGATTGGTTAAAAACCCTAATTGGACAAGAATTAGCCTAGGGAGGACGAAAATGACCTAAATGTTCATCCAATGACACAAAAACACCTAATGGATGCACAAGAGTGGTTAAAAACCCTAATTGGACTAAATTAAGTGTAGGGAGGACGAAAATGACCTAAATGTTCATCCAACGACACAAAACACCTATTGGATGCACAAGATTGGTTAAAAACCCTAATTGGACAAGAATTTGCCTAGGGAAGACGAAAATGACCTAATTGTTCATCCAATGACACAAACACTACTATTGGATGCACAAGATTTGTTAAAAACCCTAATTGGACAAGCATAAGCCTAGGGAGGACGAAAATGACCTAAATGTTCATCCAATGACACAAAGACACCTTATGGATGTACAAGATTGGTTAAAAACCCTAATTGGACAAGATTAAGTGTAGGGAGGACGAAAATGACCTAAATGTTCATCCAACGAGACAAAACACCTATAGGATGCACAAGATTGGTTAGAAACCCTAATTGGACAAGATTACGTTTAGGGAGGACGAAAATGACATAATTGTTCATCCAATGACGCAAAACACCTATTGGATGCACAAGATTGGTTAAAAACCCTAATTGGACAAGATTAAGTGTAGGGAGGACGAAAATGACCTAAATGTTCATCCAATGATACAAAACACCTATTGGATGCACAAGATTGATTAAAAACCCTAATTGGACAAGAATTAGCCTAGCGAGGACGAAAATGACCTAAATGTTCATCCAATGACACAAAAACACCTAATGGATGCACAAGATTGGTTAAAAACCCTAATTGGACTAAATTAAGTGTAGGGAGGACGAAAATGACCTAAATGTTCATCCAACGACACGAAACACCTACTGGATGCACAGAGAGTGGTTAAAAACCCTAATTGGACAAGAATTAGCCTAGGGAAGACAAAAATGACCTAATTGTTCATCCAATGACACAAACACAACTATTGGATGCACAAGATTTGTTAAAAACCCTAATTGGACAAGCATAAGCCTACGGAGGACAAAAATGACATAAATATTCATCCAATGACACAAAGACACCTTATGGATGTACAAGATTGGTTAAAAACACTAATTGGACAAGATTAAGTGTAGGGAGGACGAAAATGACCTAAATGTTCATCCAACGAGACAAAACACCTATTGGATGCACAAGATTGGTTAGAAACCCTAATTGGACAAGATTACGTTTAGGGAGGACGAAAATGACCTAATTGTTCATCCAATGACGCAAAACACCTGTTGGATGCACAAGATTGGCTAAAAACCCTAATTGGACAAGAATTAGCCTAGGGAGGACGAAAATGACCTAAATGTTCATCCAATGATACAAAAACACCTAATGGATGCACAAGATTGGTTAAGAACCCTAATTGGACAAGATTAAATGTAGGGAGGACCTAAATGACCTAAATGTTCATCTAATGACACAAAAAAACCTAATCGATTCACAAGATTAGTTAAAAACCCTAATTGGACAAGAATTAGCCTAGGGAGGACGAAAATGACCTAAATGTTCGTCCAATGACACAAAAATACCTAATGGATTCACAAGATTGGTTAAAAACACTAATTGGACAAGAATTAGCCTAGGGAGGACGAAAATGACCTAAATGTTCATCCAACAAGACAAAACACCTATTGGATGCACAAGATTGGTTAGAAACCCTAATTGGACAAGATTACGTTTAGGGAGGACGAAAATGACCTAATTGTTCATCCAATGACGCAAAACACCTATTGGATGCACAAGATTGGTTAAAAACCCTAATTGGACAAGATTAAGTGTAGGATGGACGAAAATGACCTCAATGTTCATCCAATGATACAAAAACACCTAATGGATGCACAAGATTGGTTAAGAACCCTAATTGGACAAGATTAAGTGTAGGGAGGACGTAAATGACCTAAATGTTCATCCAATGACACAAAAACGCCTATAGGATGCATAAGATTGGTTAAAAACCCTAATTGGACAAGATTAAGTGTAGGTAGGACAAAAATGACCTAAATATTCATCCAATGACACAAAATCAACTATTGGATGCACAAGATTGGTTAGAAACCCTAATTGGACAAGCATAAGCCTAGGGAGGATGAAAATGATCTAAATGTTCATCCAATGACACACAAACACCTAATGAATGCACAAGATTGGTTAAAAACCCTAATTGGACAAGATTAAGTGTAGGGAGGACGAAAATGACCTAAATGTTCATCCAACGAGACAAAACACCTATTGGATGCACAAGATTGGTTAGAAACCCTAATTGGACAAGATTACGTTTAGGGAGGACGAAAATAACCTAATTGTTCATCCAATGACGCAAAACACCTATTGGATGCACAAAATTGGTTAAAAACCCTAATTGGACAAGATTAAGTGTAGGGGGGACGAAAATGACCTAAATGTTCATCGAATGATACAAAACACCTATTGGATGCACAAGATTGGATCAAAACCCTAATTGGACAAGAATTAGCCTAGGGAGGACGAAAATGACCTAAATTTTCATCCAATGACACAAAAACACCTAATGGATGCACAAGATTGGTTAAAAACCCTAATTGGACTAAATTAAGTGTAGAGAGGACGAAAATGACCTAAATGTTCATCCAACGACACAAAACACCTATTGGATGCACAAGATTGGTTAAAAACCCTAATTGGACAAGATTAAGTGTAGGGAGGACGAAAATGACCTAATTGTTCATCCAATGACACAAACACAACTATTGGATGCACAAGATTTGTTAAAAACCCTAATTGGACAAGCATAAGCCTAGGGAGGACGAAAATGACCTAAATGTTCATCCATTGACACAAAGACACCTTATGGATGTACAAGATTGGTTAAAAACCCTAATTGGACAAGATTAAGTGTAGGGAGGACGAAAATGACCTAAACGTTCATCCAACGAGACAAAACACCTATTGGATGCACAAGATTGGTTAGAAACCCTAATTGGACAAGATTACGTTTAGGGAGGACGAAAATGACATAATTGTTCATCCAATGACGCAAAACACCTATTGGATGCACAAGATTGGTTAAAAACCCTAATTGGACAAGATTAAGTGTAAGGAGGACGAAAATGACCAAAATGTTCATCCAATGATACAAAACACCTATTGGATGCACAAGATTGGTTAAAAACCCTAATTGGACAAGAATTAGCCTAGGGAGGACGAAAATGACCTAAATGTTCATCCAATGACACAAAAACACCTAATGGATGCACAAGATTGGTTAAAAACCCTAATTGGACTAAATTAAGTGTAGGGAGGACGAAAATGACCTAAATGTTCATCCAACGACACGAAACACCTACTGGATGCACAAGAGTGGTTAAAAACCCTAATTGGACAAGAATTAGCCTAGGGAAGACGAAAATGACCTAATTGTTCATCCAATGACACAAACACAACTATTGGATGCACAAGATTTGTTAAAAACCCTAATTGGACAAGCATAAGCCTACGGAGGACAAAAATGACATAAATGTTCATCCAATGACACAAAGACACCTTATGGATGTACAAGATTGGTTAAAAACACTAATTGGACAAGATTAAGTGTAGGGAGGACGAAAATGACCTAAATGTTCATCCAACGAGACAAAACACCTATTGGATGCACAAGATTGGTTAGAAACCCTAATTGGACAAGATTACTTTTAGGGAGGACGAAAATGACCTAATTGTTCATCCAATGACGCAAAACACCTATTTGGTTAAAAACCCTAATTGGACAAGATTAAGTGTAGGGAGGACGAAAATGACCTAAATGTTCATCCAATGATACAAAACACCTATTGGATGCCCAAGATTGGTTAAAAACCCTAATTGGACAAGAATTAGCCTAGGGAGAACGAAAATGACCTAAATGTTCATCCAATGAAACAAAAAAACTGAATGGATTCACAAGATTAGTTAAAAACCCTAATTGGACAAGAATTAGCCTAGGGAGGACGAAAATGACCTAAATGTTCGTCCAATGACAGAAAAACACCTAATGGATTCACAAGATTGGTTAAAAACCCTAATTGGACAAGAATTAGCCTAGGGAGGACGAAAATGACCTAATTGTTCATCAAATGATACAAAAACACCTAATGGATGCACAAGATTAGTTAAAAACCCTAATTGGACAAGAATTAGCCTAGGGAGGACGAAAATGACGTAAATGTTCATCCAATGACACAAAAACACCTAATGGATTCACAAGATTGGTTAAAAACCCTAATTGGACTACATTAAGTGTAGGGAGGACGAAAATGACCTAAATGTTCATCCAATGACACAAAAACACCTATTGGATGCACAAGATTGGTTAAAAACCCTAATTGGACAAGATTAAGTGTAGGGAGGACGTAAATGACCTAAATGTTCATCGAATGACACAAAACACCTATTGGATGCACAAGATTGGTTGGAAAGCTAATTGGACAAGATTATGTTTTGGGAGGACGAAAATGACCTAATTGTTCATCCAATGGTACAAAACACCTATTGGATGCACAAGATTGGTTAGAAAGCTAATTGGACAAGATTATGTTTTGGGAGGACGAAAATGACCTAAATGTTCATCCAATGATATAAAACACCTATTGGATGCACAAGATTGGATAAAAACCCTAATTGGACAAGAATTAGCCTAGGGAGGACGAAAATGACCTAAATGTTCATCCAATGACACAAAAACACCTAATGGATTCACAAGATTGGTTAAAAACCCTAATTGGACTACATTAAGTGTAGGGAGGACGAAAATGACCTAAATGTTCATCCAATGACAAAAAAACACCTATTGGATGCACAAGATTGGTTAAAAATACTAATTGGACAAGATTAAGTGTAGGGAGGACGAAAATGACCTAAATGTTCATCCAACGAGACAAAACACCTATTGGATGCACAAGATTGGTTAGAAACCATAATTGGACAAGATTACGTTTAGGGAAGACGAAAATGACCTAATTGTTCATCCAATGACGCAAAACACCTATTGGATGCACAAGATTGGTTAAAAACCCTAATTGGACAAGATTAAGTGTAGGGAGGACGAAAATGACCTAAATGTTCATCCAATGATACAAAACACCTATTGGATGCCCAAGATTGGTTAAAAACCCTAATTGGACAAGAATTAGCCTAGGGAGGACGAAAATGACCTAAATGTTCATCCAATGAAACAAAAAAACCTAATGGATTCATAAGATTCGTTAAAAACCCTAATTGGACAAGAATTAGCCTAGGGAGGACGAAAATGACCTAAATGTTCGTCCAATGACACAAAAACACCTAATGGATTCACAAGATTGGTTAAAAACCCTAATTGGACAAGAATTAGCCTAGGGAGGACGAAAATGACCTAATTGTTCATCCAATGGTACAAAACACCTATTGGATGCACAAGATTTGTTAGAAAGCTAATTGGACAAGATTATGTTTTGGGAGGACGAAAATGACCTAAATGTTCATCCATTGATATAAAACACCTATTGGATGCACAAGATTGGTTAAAAACCCTAATTGGACAAGAATTAGCCTAGGGAGGACGAAAATGACCTAAATGTTCATCCAATGACACAAAAACACCTAATGGATTCACAAGATTGGTTAAAAACCCTAATTGGACTACATTAAGTGTAGGGAGGACGAAAATGACTTAAATGTTCATCCAATGACAAAAAAACACCTATTGGATGCACAAGATTGGTTAAAAACCCTAATTGGACAAGATTAAGTGTAGGGAGGACGAAAATGACCTAATTGTTCATCCAATGGTACAAAACACCTATTGGATGCACAAGATTGGTTAGAAAGCTAATTGGACAAGATTATGTTTTGGGAGGACGAAAATGACCTAAATGTTCATCCATTGATATAAAACACCTATTGGATGCACAAGATTGGTTAAAAACCCTAATTGGACAAGAATTAGCCTAGGGAGGACGAAAATGACCTAAATGTTCATCCAATGACACAAAAACACCTAATGGATTCACAAGATTGGTTAAAAACCCTAATTGGACTACATTAAGTGTAGGGAGGACGAAAATGACTTAAATGTTCATCCAATGACAAAAAAACACCTATTGGATGCACAAGATTGGTTAAAAACCCTAATTGGACAAGATTAAGTGTAGGGAGGACGTAAATGACCTAAATGTTCATCGAATTACACAAAACACCTATTGGATGCACAAGATTGGTTAGAAAGCTAATTGGACAAGATTCTGTTTTGGGAGGACGAAAATGACCTAAATGTTCATCCGATGATACAAAACACCTATTGGATGCACAAGATTGGTTAAAAACCCTAATTGGACAAGAATTAGCCTAGGGAGGACGAAAATGACCTAAATGTTCATCCAATGACACAAAAAAACCTTATGGATGCACAAGATTGGTTAAAAACCCTAATTGGACAAGATTAAGTGTAGGGTGGACGAAGATGGCCGAAATGTTCATCCAATGACACAAAACACCTGTTGGATGCACAAGATTGGCTAAAAACCCTAATTGGACAAGAATTAGCCTAGGGAGGACGAAAATGACCTAAATGTTCATCCAATGATACAAAAACACCTAATGGATGCACAAGATTGGTTAAGAACCCTAATTGGACAAGATTAAGTGTAGGGAGGACGTAAATGACCTAAATGTTCATCCAATGACACAAAAACACCTATAGGATGCATAAGATTGGTTAAAAACCCTAATTGGACAAGATTAAGTGTAGGTAGGACGAAAATGACCTAAATATTCATCCAATGACACAAACACAACTATTGGATGCACAAGATTGGTTAGAAACCCTAATTGGACAAGCATAAGCCTAGGGAGGATGAAAATGATCTAAATGCTCATCCAATGACACACAAACACCTAATGAATGCACAAGATTGGTTAAAAACCGTAATTGGACAAGAATAAGTGTAGGGAGGACGAAAACGACCTAAATGTTCATCCAACGAGACAAAACACCTATTGGATGCACAAGATTGGTTAGAAACCCTAATTGGACAAGATTACGTTTAGGGAGGACGAAAATAACCTAATTGTTCATCCAATGACGCAAAACACCTATTGGATGCACAAGATTGGTTAAAAACCCTAATTGGACAAGAATTAGCCTAGGGAGGACGAAAATGACCTAAATTTTCATCCAATGACACAAAAACACCTAATGGATGCACAAGATTGGTTAAAAACCCTAATTGGACTAAATTAAGTGTAGGGAGGACGAAAATGACCTAAATGTTCATCCAACGACATGAAACACCTACTGGATGCACAAGAGTGGTTAAAAACCCTAATTGGACAAGAATTAGCCTAGGGAAGACGAAAATGACCTAATTGTTCATCCAATGACACAAACACAACTATTGGATGCACAAGATTTGTTAAAAACACTAATTGGACAAGCATAAGCCTACGGAGGACAAAAATGACATAAATGTTCATCCAATGACACAAAGACACCTTATGGATGTACAAGATTGGTTAAAAACACTAATTGGACAAGATTAAGTGTAGGGAGGACGAAAATGACCTAAATGTTCATCCAACGAGACAAAACACCTATTGGATGCACAAGATTGGTTAGAAACCATAATTGGACAAGATTACGTTTAGGGAAGACGAAAATGACCTAATTGTTCATCCAATGACGCAAAACACCTATTGGATGCACAAGATTGGTTAAAAACCCTAATTGGACAAGATTAATTGTAGGGAGGACGAAAATGACCTAAATGTTCATCCAATGATACAAAACACCTATTGGATGCCCAAGATTGGTTAAAAACCCTAATTGGACAAGAATTAGCCTAGGGAGGACAAAAATGACCTAAATGTTCATCCAATGAAACAAAAAAACCTAATGGATTCACAAGATTCGTTAAAAACCCTAATTGGACAAGTATTAGCCTAGGGAGGACGAAAATGACCTAAATGTTCGTCCAATGACACAAAAACACCTAATGGATTCACAAGATTGGTTAAAAACCCTAATTGGACAAGATTAAGTGTAGGGAAGACGAAAATGACCTAATTGTTCATCCAATGACACAAACACAACTATTGGATGCACAAGATTTGTTAAAAACCCTAATTGGACAAGAATTAGCCTTGGGAGGACGAAAATGAGCTAAATGTTCCTCCAATGACACAAACACACCTTATGGATGCACAAGATTGGTTAAAAACCCTAATTGGACAAGATTAAGTGTAGGGAGGACGAAAATGACCTAAATGTTCATCCAACGACACAAAACACCTATTGGATGCACAAGATTGGTTAAAAACCCTAATTGGACAAGAATTTGCCTAGGGAAGACGAAAATGACCTAATTGTTCATCTAGTGACACAAATACAACTATTGGATGCTAAAGATTTGTTAAAAACCCTAATTGGACAAGCATAAGCCTAGGGAGGACGAAAATGACCTAAATATTCATCCAATGACATAAAAACACCTATTGGATGCACAAGATTGGTTAGAAACCCTAATTGGACAAGATTATGTTTTGGGAGGACGAAAATGACCTAAATGTTCATCCAATGACACAAAAACACCTAATGGATGCACAAGATTGGTTAAAAACCCTAATTGGACTAAATTAAGTGTAGGGAGGACGAAAATGACCTAAATGTTCATCCAACGACACGAAACACCTACTGGATGCACAAGAGTGGTTAAAAACCCTAATTGGACAAGAATTAGCCTAGGGAAGACAAAAATGACCTAATTGTTCATCCAATGACACAAACACAACTATTGGATGCACAAGATTTGTTAAAAACCCTAATTGGACAAGCATAAGCCTACGGAGGACAAAAATGACATCAATGTTCATTCAATGACACAAAGACACCTTATGGATGTACAAGATTGGTTAAAAACACTAATTGGACAAGATTAAGTGTAGGGAGGACGAAAATGACCTAAATGTTCATCCAACGAGACAAAACACCTATTGGATGCACAAGATTGGTTAGAAACCCTAATTGGACAAGATTACGTTTAGGGAGGACGAAAATGACCTAATTGTTCATCCAATGACGCAAAACACCTATTGGTTGCACAAGATTGGTTAAAAACCCTAATTGGACAAGATTAAGTGTAGGGAGGACGAAAATGACCTAAATGTTCATCCAATGATACAAAACACCTATTGGATGCCCAAGATTGGTTAAAAACCCTAATTGGACAAGAATTAGCCTAGGGAGGACGAAAATGACCTAAATGTTCATCCAACGAAACAAAAAAACCTAATGGATTCACAAGATTAGTTAAAAACCCTAATTGGACAAGAATTAGCCTAGGGAGGACGAAAATGACCTAAATGTTCGTCCAATGACACAAAAACACCTAATGGATTCACAAGATTGGTTAAAAACACTAATTGGACAAGAATTAGCCTAGGGAGGACGAAAATGACCTAATTGTTCATCAAATGATACAAAAACACTTAATGGATGCACAAGATTAGTTAAAAACCCTAATTGGACAAGAATTAGCCTAGGGAGGACGAAAATGACCTAAATGTTCATCCAATGACACAAAAACACCTAATGGATTCACAAGATTGGTTAAAAACCCTAATTGGACTACATTAAGTGTAGGGAGGACGAAAATGACCTAAATGTTCATCCAATGACACAAAAACAGCTATTGGATGCACAAGATTGGTTAAAAACCCTAATTGGACAAGATTAAGTGTAGGGAGGACGTAAATGATCTAAATGTTCATCGAATGACACAAAACACCTATTGGATGCACAAGATTGGTTAGAAAGCTAATTGGACAAGATTATGTTTTGGGAGGACGAAAATGACCTAAATGTTCATCCAATGATATAAAACACCTATTGGATTCACAAGATTGGTTAAAAACCCTAATTGGACAAGAATTAGCCTAGGGAGGACGAAAATGACCTAAATGTTCATCCAATGACACAAAAACACCTAATGGATTCACAAGATTGGTTAAAAACCCTAATTGGACTACATTATGTGTAGGGAGGACGAATATGACCTAAATGTTCATCCAATGACAAAAAAACACCTATTGGATGCACAAGATTGGTTAAAAACCCTAATTGGACAAGATTAAGGGTAGGGAGGACGTAAATGACCTAAATGTTCATCGAATGACACAAAACACCTATTGGATGCACAAGATTGGTTAGAAAGCTAATTGGACAAGATTATGTTTTGGGAGGACGAAAATGACCTAAATGTTCATCCGATGATACAAAACACCCATTGGATGCACAAGATTGGTTAAAAACCCTAATTGGACAAGAATTAGCCTAGGGAGGACGAAAATGACCTAAATGTTCATCCAATGACACAAAAACACCTAATGGATGCACAAGATTGGTTAAAAACCCTAGTTGGACAACATTAAGGGTAGGGAGGACGAAAATGACCTAAATGTTCATCCAATGACACAAAACACCTATTGGATGCACAAGATTTGTTAAAAATCCTAATTAGACAAGAATTAGCCTAGGGAGGACGAAAATGACCTAATTGTTCATCCAATGACACAAACACACCTATTGGATGCACAAGATTGGTTAGAAACCCTAATTGGACCAGAATAAGCCTAGCGAGGTCGAAAATGACCTAATTGTTCATCCAATAACACAAACACAACTGTTGGATGCACAAGATTGGTTAGAAACCCTAATTGGACAAGCATAAGCCTAGGGAAGATAAAAATGACCTAAATGTTCATCCAATGACACAAAACACCTATTGGATGCACAAGATTGGTTAGAAACACTAATTGGACAAGATTAAGTTTAGGGAGCACGAAAATGACCTAATTGTGCCTCCAATGACACAAAACACCTATTGGATGCACAAGATTGGTTAAAAACCCTAATTGGACAAGATTAAGTGTAGGGAGGACGAAAATGACCTAAATGTTCATCCAATGACACAAAACACCTATTGGATGCACAAGATTGGTTAAAAACCCTAATTGGACAAGAATTAGCCTAGGGAGGACGAAAATCACCTAATTGTTCATCCAATGACACAAAAACACCTATTGAATGCACAAAGATTGGTTAGAAACCCGAATTGGACAAGATTAAGTGTAGGGAGGTCGAAAATGACATAAAAATCATCCAACGATACAAACACACCTATTGGATGCACAAGATTGGTTAAAAACCCTAATTGGACAAGAATTAGCCTAGGGAGGACGAAAATGACCTAAATGTTCATCCAATGACACAAAAACACCTAATGGATGCACAAGATTGGTTAAAAACCCTAATTGGACAAAATTAAGTGTAGGGAGGACGAAAATGACCTAAATGTTCATCCAACGACACAAAACACCTATTGGATGCACAAGATTGGTTAAAAACCCTAATTGGACAAGAATTTGCCTAGGGAAGACGAAAATGACCTAATTGTTCATCCAATGACACAAACACAACTATTGGATGCACAAGATTTGTTAAAAACCCTAATTGGACAAGCATAAGCCTAGGGAGGACGAAAATGACCTAAATGTTCATCCAATGACACAAAGACACCTTATGGATGTACAAGATTGGTTAAAAACCCTAATTGGACAAGATTAAGTGTAGGGAGGACGAATATGACCTAAATGTTCATCCAACGAGACAAAACACCTATTGGATGCACAAGATTGGTTAGAAACCCTAATTGGACAAGATTACGTTTAGGGAGGACGAAAATGACATAATTGTTCATCCAATGACGCAAAACACCTATTGGATGCACAAGATTGGTTAAAAACCCTAATTGGACAAGATTAAGTGTAGGGAGGACGAAAATGACCTAAATGTTCATCCAATGATACAAAACACCTATTGGATGCACAAGATTGGTTAAAAACCCTAATTGGACAAGAATTAGCCTAGCGAGGACGAAAATGACCTAAATGTTCATCCAATGACACAAAAACACCTAATGGATGCACAAGATTGGTTAAAAACCCTAATTGGACTAAATTAAGTGTAGGGAGGACGAAAATGACCTAAATGTTCATCCAACGAGACAAAACACCTATTGGATGCACAAGATTGGTTAGAAACCCTAATTGGACAAGATTACGTTTAGGGAGGACGAAAATGACATAATTGTTCATCCAATGACGCAAAACACCTATTGGATGCACAAGATTGGTTAAAAACCCTAATTGGACAAGATTAAGTGTAAGGAGGACGAAAATGACCAAAATGTTCATCCAATGATACAAAACACCTATTGGATGCACAAGATTGGTTAAAAACCCTAATTGGACAAGCATAAGCCTAGGGAGGACGAAAATGACCTAAATGTTCATCCAATGACACAAAGACACCTTATGGATGTACAAGATTGGTTAAAAACCCTAATTGGACAAGATTAAGTGTAGGGAGGACGAAAATGACCTAAATGTTCATCCAACGAGACAAAACACCTATTGGATGCACAAGATTGGTTAGAAACCCTAATTGGACAAGATTACGTTTAGGGAGGACGAAAATAACCTAATTGTTCATCCAATGACGCAAAACACCTATTGGATGCACAAGATTGGTTAAAAACCCTAATTGGACAAGAATTAGCCTAGGGAGGACGAAAATGACCTAAATGTTCATCCAATGACACAAAAACACCTAATGGATGCACAAGATTGGTTAAAAACCCTAATTGGACTACATTAAGTGTAGGGGGGACGAAAATGACCTAAATGTTCATCCAATGACACAAAAACACCTAATGGATGCACAAGATTGGTTAAAAATCCTAATTGGACTACATTAAGTGTAGGGAGGACGAAAATTACCTAAATGTTCATCCAATGACACAAAACACCTATTGGATGCACAAGATTGGTTAAAAACCCTAATTGGACAAGAATTAGCCTAGGGAGGACGAAAATAACCTAATTGTTCATCGAATGACACAAACACACCTATTGGATGCACAAGATTGGTTAGAAACCCTAATTGGACAAGCATAAGCCTAGGGTGGATGAAAATGACCTAAATGTTCCTCCAATGACACAAAAACACCTTATGGATGCACAAGATTAATTAAAAACCCTAATTGGACAAGATTAAATGTAGAGTGGACGAAAATGACCTAAATGTTCATCCAATGACACAAAACACTTATTGGATGCACAAGATTGGTTAAAAACCCTAATTGGACAAGAATTAGTCTAGGGAGGACGAAAATGACCTAAATGTTCATCAAATGATACAAAAACACCTAATGGATGCACAAGATTAGTTAAAAACCCTAATTGGACAAGAATTAGCCTAGGGAGGACGAAAATGACCTAAATGTTCATCCAATGACACAAAAACACCTAATGGATTCACAAGATTGGTTAAAAACCCTAATTGGACTACATTAAGTGTAGGGAGGACGAAAATGACCTAAATGTTCATCCAATGACACAAAAACACCTATTGGATGCACAAGATTGGTTAAAAACCCTAATTGGACAAGATTAAGTGTAGGGAGGACGTAAATGACCTAAATGTTCATCCAATGACACAAAAACACCTATTGGATGCACAAGATTGGTTAAAAACCCTAATTGGACAAGATTAAGTGTAGGGAGGACGTAAATGACCTAAATGTTCATCGAATGACACAAAACACCTATTGGATGCACAAGATTGGTTAGAAAGCTAATTGGACAAGATTATGTTTTGGGAGGACGAAAATGACCTAAATGTTCATCCAATGATTCAAAACACCTATTGGATGCACAAGATTGGTTAAAAACCCTAATTGGACAAGAATTAGCCTAGGGAGGACGAAAATGACCTAAATGTTCATCCAATGACACAAAAACACCTAATGGATTCACAAGATTGGTTAAAAACCCTAATTGGACTACATTAAGTGTAGGGAGGACGAAAATGACCTAAATGTTCATCCAATGACACAAAAACACCTATTGGATGCACAAGATTGGTTAAAAACCCTAATTGGACAAGATTAAGTGTAGGGAGGACGTAAATGACCTAAATGTTCATCGAATGACACAAAACACCTATTGGATGCACAAGATTGGTTAGAAAGCTAATTGGACAAGATTATGTTTTGGGAGGACGAAAATGACCTAAATGTTCATCCAATGATACAAAACACCTATTGGATGCACAAGATTGGTTAAAAACCCTAATTGGACAAGAATTAGCCTAAGGAGGAAGAAAATGACCTAAATGTTCATCCAATGACACAAAAACACCTAATGGATTCACAAGATTGGTTAAAAACCCTAATTGGACTACATTAAGTGTAGGGAGGACGAAAATGACCTAAATGTTCATCCAATGACACAAAAACACCTATTGGATGCACAAGATTGGTTAAAAACCCTAATTGGACAAGATTAAGTGTAGGGAGGACGTAAATGACCTAAATGTTCATCGAATGACACAAAACACCTATTGGATGCACAAGATTGGTTAGAAAGCTAATTGGACAAGATTATGTTTTGGGAGGACGAAAATGACCTAAATGTTCATCCGATGATACAAAACACCTATTGGATGCACAAGATTGGTTAAAAACCCTAATTGGACAAGAATTAGCCTAGGGAGGACGAAAATGACCTAAATGTTCATCCAATGACACAAAAAAACCTTATGGATGCACAAGATTGGTTAAAAACCCTAATTGGATAAGATTAAGTGTAGGGTGGACGAAGATGGCCTAAATGTTCATCCAGTGACACAAAACACCTGTTGGATGCACAAGATTGGCTAAAAACCCTAATTGGACAAGAATTAGCCTAGGGAGGACGAAAATGACCTAAATGTTCATCCAATGATACAAAAACACCTAATGGATGCACAAGATTGGTTAAGAACCCTAATTGGACAAGATTAAGTGTAGGGAGGACCCAAATGACCTAAATGTTCTTCCAATGACACAAAAACACCTATAGGATGCATAAGATTGGTTAAAAACCCTAATTGGACAAGATTAAGTGTAGGTAGGACGAAAATGACCTAAATATTCATCCAATGACACAAACACAACTATTGGATGCACAAGATTGGTTAGAAACCCTAATTGGACAAGCATAAGCCTAGGGAGGATGAAAATGATCTAAATGTTCATCCAATGACACACAAACACCTAATGAATGCACAAGATTGGTTAAAAACCGTAATTGGACAAGATTAAGTGTAGGGAGGACGAAAATGACCTAAATGTTCATCCAACGAGACAAAACACCTATTGGATGCACAAGATTGGTTAGAAACCCTAATTGGACAAGATTACGTTTAGGGAGGACGAAAATAACCTAATTGATCATCCAATGACGCAAAACACCTATTGGATGCACAAGATTGGTTAAAAACCCTAATTGGACAAGAATTAGCCTAGGGAGGACGAAAATGACCTAAATTTTCATCCAATGACACAAAAACACCTAATGGATGCACAAGGTTGGTTAAAAACCCTAATTGGACTAAATTAAGTGTAGGGAGGACGAAAATGACCTAAATGTTCATCCAACGAGACAAACACAACTATTGGATGCACAAGATTGGTTAGAAACCCTAATTGGACAAGCATAAGCCTAGGGAGGATGAAAATGATCTAAATGTTCATCCAATGACACACAAACACCTAATGAATGCACAAGATTGGTTAAAAACCGTAATTGGACAAGATTAAGTGTAGGGAGGACGAAAATGACCTAAATGTTCATCCAACGAGACAAAACACCTATTGGATGCATAAGATTGGTTAAAAACCCTAATTGGACAAGATTAACTGTAGGTAGGACGAAAATGACATAAATATTCATCCAATGACACAAACACAACTATTGGATGCACAAGATTGGTTAGAAACCCTAATTGGACAAGCATAAGCCTAGGGAGGATGAAAATGATCTAAATGTTCATCCAATGACACAAAAACACCTAATGAATGCACCAGATTGGTTAAAAACCGTAATTGGACAAGATTAAGTGTAGGGAGGACGAAAATGACCTAAATGTTCCTTCAATGACACAAAACACCTATTAGATGCACAAAATTGGTTAAAAACCGTAACTGGACAAGATTAAGTTTAAGGAGGACGAAAATGACCTAATTGTTCATCCAATGACACAAAACACCTATTGGATGTACAAGATTGGTTAGAAAGCTAATTGGACAAGATTAAGTTTTGGGAGGACGAAAATGACCTAATTGTTCATCCAATGACACAAAACACCTATTGGATGCACAAGATGGGTTAAAAACCCTAATTGGACAAGAATTAGCCTAGGGAGGACGAAAATGACCTAAATGTTCATCCAATGACACAAAAAAACCTTATTGATGCACAAGATTGGTTAAAAACCATAATTGGACAAGATTAAGTGTAGGGAGGACGAAAATGGCCTAAATTTTCATCCAATGACACAAAACACCTGTTCGATGCACAAGATTGGCTAAAAACCCTAATTGGACAAGAATTAGCCTAGGGAAGACGAAAATGACCTAATTGTTCATCGAATGACAAAAAAAACACCTAATGCATGCACAAGATTGGTTAAAAACCCTAATTGGACAAGAATTAGCCTAGGGAGGACGAAAATGACCTAAATGTTCATCCAATGACACAAAAACACCTAATGGATGCACAAGATTGGTTAAAAGCCCTAATTGGACTAAATTAAGTGTAGGGAGGACGAAAATGACCTAAATGTTCATCCAACGACACAAAACACCTATTGGATGCACAAGATTGGTTAAAAACCTTAATTGGACAAGAATTTGCCTAGGGAAGAAGAAAATGACCTAATTGTTCACCCAATGACACAAACACAACTATTGGATGCACAAGATTTGTTAAAAACCCTAATTGGACAAGCATAAGCCTAGGGAGGAAGAAAAAGACCTAAATGTTCATCCAATGACACAAAGACACCTTATGGAAGTACAAGATTGGTTAAAAACACTAATTGGACAAGATTAAGTGTAGGGAGGACGAAAATGACCTAAATGTTCATCCAACAAGACAAAACACCTATTGGATGCACAAGATTGGTTAGAAACCCTAATTGGACAAGATTACGTTTAGGGAGGACGAAAATGACCTAATTGTTCATCCAATGACGCAAAACACCTATTGGATGCACAAGATTGGTTAATAACCCTAATTGGACAAGATTAAGTGTAGGGAGGACGAAAATGACCTCAATGTTCATCCAATGATACAAAAACACCTAATGGATGCACAAGATTGGTTAAGAACCCTAATTGGACAAGATTACGTAAATGACCTAAATGTTCATCCAATGACACAAAAACGCCTATAGGATGCATAAGATTGGTTAAAAACCCTAATTGGACAAGATTAAGTGTAGGTAGGACAAAAATGACCTAAATATTCATCCAATGACACAAAATCAACTATTGGATGCACAAGATTGGTTAGAAACCCTAATTGGACAAGCATAAGCCTAGGGAGGATGAAAATGATCTAAATGTTCATCCAATGACACACAAACACCTAATGAATGCACAAGATTGGTTAAAAACCCTAATTGGACAAGATTAAGTGTAGGGAGGACGAAAATGACCTAAATGTTCATCCAACGAGACAAAACACCTATTGGATGCACAAGATTGGTTAGAAACCCTAATTGGACAAGATTACGTTTAGGGAGGACGAAAATAACCTAATTGTTCATCCAATGACGCAAAACACCTATTGGATGCACAAGATTGGTTAAAAACCCTAATTGGACAAGATTAAGTGTAGGGGGACGAAAATGACCTAAATGTTCATCGAATGATACAAAACACCTATTGGATGCACAAGATTGGATCAAAACCCTAATTGGACAAGAATTAGCCTAGGCAGGACGAAAATGACCTAAATTTTCATCCAATGACACAAAAACACCTAATGGATGCACAAGATTGGTTAAAAACTCTAATTGGACTAAATTAAGTGTAGGGAGGACGAAAATGACCTAAATGTTCATCCAACGACACAAAACACCTATTGGATGCACAAGATTGGTTAAAAACCCTAATTGGACAAGATTAAGTGTAGGGAGGACGAAAATGACCTAATTGTTCATCCAATGACACAAACACAACTATTGGATGCACAAGATTTGTTAAAAACCCTAATTGGACAAGCATAAGCCTAGGGAGGACGAAAATGACCTAAATGTTCATCCAATGACACAAAGACACCTTATGGATGTACAAGATTGGTTAAAAACCCTAATTGGACAAGATTAAGTGTAGGGAGGACGAAAATGACCTAAATGTTCATCGAATGATACAAAACACCTATTGGATGCACAAGATTGGTTAAAAACCCAAATTGGACAAGAATTAGCCTAGGGAGGACGAAAATGACCTAAATTTTCATCCAATGACACAAAAACACCTAATGGATGCACAAGATTGGTTAAAAACCCTAATTGGACTAAATTAAGTGTAGGGAGGACGAAAATGACCTAAATGTTCATCCAACGACACAAAACACCTATTGGATGCACAAGATTGGTTAAAAACCCTAATTGGACAAGAATTTGCCTAGGGAAGACGAAAATGACCTAATTGTTTATCCAATGACACAAACACTACTATTGGATGCACAAGATTTGTTAAAAACCCTAATTGGACAAGCATAAGCCTAGGGAGGACGAAAATGACCTAAATGTTCATCCAATGACACAAAGACACCTTATGGATGTACAAGATTGGTTAAAAACCCTAATTGGACAAGATTAAGTGTAGGGAGGACGTAAATGACCTAAATGTTCATCCAATGACACAAAAACACCTATTGGATGCACAAGATTGGTTAAAAACCCTAATTGGACAAGATTAAGTGTAGGGAGGACGAAAATGACCTAATTGTTCATCCAATGACACAAACAGAACTATTGGATGCACAAGATTGGTTAGAATCCCTAATTGGACAAGCATAAGCCTTGGGATGATGAAAATGACCTAAATGTTCCTCCAATGACACAAAACACCTATTGGATGCACAAAATTGGTTAAAAACCCTAATTGGACAAGATTATGTTTAGGGAGGACGAAAATGACCTAATTGTTCATCCAATGACACAAAACACGTATTGGATGCACAAGATTGGTTAGAAAGCAAATTGGACAAGATTAAGTTTTGGGAGGACGAAAATGACCTAAATGTTCATCCAATGATACAAAACACCTATTGGATGCACAAGATTGGTTAAAAATCCTAATTGGACAAGAATTAGCCTAGGGAGGACGAAAATGGCCTAAATGTTCATCCAATGTCACAAAAACACCTATTGGATGCACAAGATTGGTTAGAGACCCTAACTGGACAAGATTTAGTGTAGGAAGGTCGAACATGACATAAAGTTCATCCAATGACACAAACACACCTATTGGATGCACAAGATTGGTTAAAAACCCTAATTGGACTACATTAAGTGTAGGGAGGACGAAAATGACCTAAATGTTCATCCAACGACACAAAACACCTATTGGATGCACAAGATTGGTTAAAAACCCTAATTGGACAAGAATTAGCCTAGGGAAAACGAAAATGACCTAATTGTTCATCCAATGACACAAACACAACTATTGGATGCACAAGATTTGTTAAAAACCCTAATTGGACAAGCATAAGCCTAGGGAAGACGAAAATGACCTAAATGTTCATCCAATGACACAAAGACACCTTATGGATGTACAAGATTGGTTAAAAACCCTAATTGGACAAGATTAAGTGTAGGGAGGACGAAAATGACCTAAATGTTCATCCAACGAGACAAAACACCTATTGGATGCACAAGATTGGTTAGAAACCCTAATTGGACAAGATTACGTGTAGGGAGGACGAAAATGACCTAATTGTTCATCCAACGACGCAAAACACCTATTGGATGCACAAGATTGGTTAAAAACCCTAATTGGACAAGATTAAGTGTAGGGAGGACGAAAATGACCTAAATGTTCATCCAATGATACAAAACACCTATTGGATGCACAAGATTGGTTAAAAACCCTAATTGGACAAGAATTAGCCTAGGGAAGACGAAAATGACCTAAATGTTCATCCAATGACACAAAAACACCTAATGGATGCACAAGATTGGTTAAAAACCCTAATTGGACAAGAATTAGCCTAGGGAGGACGAAAATGACCTAAATGTTCATCCAATGACACAAAAACACCTAATGGATTCACAAGATTGGTTAAAAACCCTAATTGGACTACATTAAGTGTAGGGAGGACGAAAATGACCTAAATGTTCATCCAATGACAAAAAAACACCTATTGGATGCACAAGATTGGTTAAAAACCCTAATTGGACAAGATTAAGTGTAGGGAGGACGTAAATGACCTAAATGTTCATCGAATGACACAAAACACCTATTGGATGCACAAGATTGGTTAGAAAGCTAATTGGACAAGATTATGTTTTGGGAGGACGAAAATGACCTAAATGTTCATCCGATGATACAAAACACCTATTGGATGCACAAGATTGGTTAAAAACCCTAATTGGACAAGAATTAGCCTAGGGAGGACGAAAATGACCTAAATATTCATCCAATGACACAAAAAAACCTTATGGATGCACAAGATTGGTTAAAAACCCTAATTGGACAAGATTAAGTGTAGGGTGGACGAAGATGGCCTAAATGTTCATCCAATGACACAAAACACCTGTTGGATGCACAAGATTGGCTAAAAACCCTAATTGGACAAGAATTAGCCTAAGGAGGACGAAAATGACCTAAATGTTCATCCAATGATACAAAAACACCTAATGGATGCACAAGATTGGTTAAGAACCCTAATTGGACAAGATTAAGTGTAGGGAGGACGTAAATGACCTAAATGTTCATCCAATGACACAAAAACACCTATAGGATGCATAAGATTGGTTAAAAACCCTAATTGGACAAGATTAAGTGTAGGTAGGACGAAAATGACCTAAATATTCATCCAATGACACAAACACAACTATTGGATGCACAAGATTGGTTAGAAACCCTAATTGGACAAGCATAAGCCTAGGGAGGATGAAAATGATCTAAATGTTCATCCAATGACACACAAACACCTAATGAATGCACAAGATTGGTTAAAAACCGTAATTGGACAAGATTAAGTGTAGGGAGGACGAAAATGACCTAAATGTTCATCCAACGAGACAAAACACCTATTGGATGCACAAGATTGGTTAGAAACCCTAATTGGACAAGATTACGTTTAGGGAGGACGAAAATAACCTAATTGTTCATCCAATGACGCAAAACACCTATTGGATGCACAAGATTGGTTAAAAACCCTAATTGGACAAGATTAAGTATAGGGAGGACGAAAATGACCTAAATGTTCATCGAATGATACAAAACACCTATTGGATGCACAAGATTGGTTAAAAACCCTAATTGGACAAGAATTAGCCTAGGGAGGACGAAAATGACCTAAATTTTCATCCAATGACACAAAAACACCTAATGGATGCACAAGATTGGTTAAAAACCCTAATTGGACAAAATTAAGTGTAGGGAGGACGAAAATGACCTAAATGTTCATCCAACGACACAAAACACCTATTGGATGCACAAGATTGGTTAAAAACCCTAATTGGACAAGAATTTGCCTAGGGAAGACGAAAATGACCTAATTGTTCACCCAATGACACAAACACAACTATTGGATGCACAAGATTTGTTAAAAACCCTTATTGGACAAGCATAAGCCTAGGGAGGAAGAAAATGACCTAAATGTTCATCCAATGACACAAAGACACCTTATGGATGTACAAGATTGGTTAAAAACACTAATTGGACAAGATTAAGTGTAGGGAGGACGAAAATGACCTAAATGTTCATCCAACAAGACAAAACACCTATTGGATGCACAAGATTGGTTAGAAACCCTAATTGGACAAGATTACGTTTAGGGAGGACGAAAATGACCTAATTGTTCATCCAATGACGCAAAACACCTATTGGATGCACAAGATTGGTTAAAAACCCTAATTTGACAAGATTAAGTGTAGGGAGGACGAAAATGACCTAAATGTTCATCCAATGATACAAAACACCTATTGGATGCACAAGATTGGTTAAAAACCCTAATTGGACAAGAATTAGCCTAGGGAGGACGAAAATGACCTAAATGTTCATCCAATGACACAAAGACACCTTATGGATGTACAAGATTGGTTAAAAACCCTAATTGGACAAGATTAAGTGTAGGGAGGACGAAAATGACCTAAATGTTCATCCAACGAGACAAAACACCTATTGGATGCACAAGATTGGTTAGAAACCCTAATTGGACAAGATTACGTTTAGGGAGGACGAAAATGACATAATTGTTCATCCAATGACGCAAAACACCTATTGGATGCACAAGATTGGTTAAAAACCCTAATTGGACAAGATTAAGTGTAAGGAGGACGAAAATGACCAAAATGTTCATCCAATGATACAAAACACCTATTGGATGCACAAGATTGGTTAAAAACCCTAATTGGACAAGAATTAGCCTAGGGAGGACGAAAATGACCTAAATGTTTATCCAATGACACAAAAACACCTAATGGATGCACAAGATTGGTTAAAAACCCTAATTGGACTAAATTAAGTGTAGGGAGGACGAAAATGACCTAAATGTTCATCCAACGACACGAAACACCTACTGGATGCACAAGAGTGGTTAAGTGTAGGGAAGACGAAAATGACCTAATTGTTCATCCAATGACACAAACACAACTATTGGATGCACAAGATTTGTTAAAAACCCTAATTGGACAAGCATAAGCCTACGGAGGACAAAAATGACATAAATGTTCATCCAATGACACAAAGACACCTTATGGATGTACAAGATTGGTTAAAAACACTAATTGGACAAGATTAAGTGTAGGGAGGACGAAAATGACCTAAATGTTCATCCAACGAAACAAAACACCTATTGGATGCACAAGATTGGTTAGAAACCCTAATTGGACAAGATTACGTTTAGGGAGGACGAAAATGACCTAATTGTTCATCTAATGACGCAAAACACCTATTTGGTTAAAAACCCTAATTGGACAAGATTAAGTGTAGGGAGGACGAAAATGACCTAAATGTTCATCCAATGATACAAAACACCTATTGGATGCCCAAGATTGGTTAAAAACCCTAATTGGACAAGAATTAGCCTAGGGAGGACGAAAATGACCTAAATGTTCATCCAATGAAACAAAAAAACCGAATGGATTCACAAGATTAGTTAAAAACCCTAATTGGACAAGAATTAGCCTAGGGAGGACGAAAATGACCTAAATGTTCGTCCAATGACACAAAAACACCTAATGGATTCACAAGATTGGTTAAAAACCCTAATTGGACTACATTAAGTGTAGGGAGGACGTAAATGACCTAAATGTTCATCCAATGACACAAAAAAACCTATTGGATGCACAAGATTGGTTAAAAACCCTAATTGAACAAGATTAAGTGTAGGGAGGACGTAAATGACCTAAATGTTCATCGAATGACACAAAACACCTATTGGATGCACAAGATTGGTTTGAAAGCTAATTGGACAAGATTATGTTTTGGGAGGACGAAAATGACCTAATTGTTCATCCAATGGTACAAAACACCTATTGGATGCACAAGATTGGTTAGAAAGCTAATTGGACAAGATTATGTTTTGGGAGGACGAAAATGACCTAAATGTTCATCCAATGATATAAAACACCTATTGGATGCACAAGATTGGTTAAAAACCCTAATTGGACAAGAATTAGCCTAGGGAGGACGAAAATGACCTAAATGTTCATCCAATGACACAAAAACACCTAATGGATTCACAAGATTGGTTAAAAACCCTAATTGGACTACATTAAGTGTAGGGAGGACGAAAATGACCTAAATGTTCATCCAATGACAAAAAAACACCTATTGGATGCACAAGATTGGTTAAAAACCCTAATTGGACAAGATTAAGTGTAGGGAGGACGTAAATGACCTAAATGTTCATCGAATTACACAAAACACCTATTGGATGCACAAGATTGGTTAGAAAGCTAATTGGACAAGATTCTGTTTTGGGAGGACGAAAATGACCTAAATGTTCATTCGATGATACAAAACACCTATTGGATGCACAAGATTGGTTAAAAACCCTAATTGGACAAGAATTAGCCTAGGGAGGACGAAAATGACCTAAATGTTCATCCAATGACACAAAAAAACCTTATGGATGCACAAGATTGGTTAAAAACCCTAATTGGACAAGATTAAGTGTAGGGTGGACGAAGATGGCCTAAATGTTCATCCAATGACACAAAACACCTGTTGGATGCACAAGATTGGCTAAAAACCCTAATTGGACAAGAATTAGCCTAGGGAGGACGAAAATGACCTAAATGTTCATCCAATGATACAAAAACACCTACTGGATGCACAAGATTGGTTAAGAACCCTAATTGGACAAGATTAAGTGTAGGGAGGACGTAAATGACCTAAATGTTCTTCCAATGACACAAAAACACCTATAGGATGCATAAGATTGGTTAAAAACCCTAATTGGACAAGATTAAGTGTAGGTAGGACGAAAATGACCTAAATATTCATCCAATGACACAAACACAACTATTGGATGCACAAGATTGGTTAGAAACCCTAATTGGACAAGCATAAGCCTAGGGAGGATGAAAATGATCTAAATGTTCATCCAATGACACACAAACACCTAATGAATGAACAAGATTGGTTAAAAACCGTAATTGGACAAGATTAAGTGTAGGGAGGACGAAAATGACCTAAATGTTCATCCAAAGAGACAAAACACCTATTGGATTCACAAGATTGGTTAGAAACCCTAATTGGACAAGATTACGTTTAGGGAGGACGAAAATAACCTAATTGTTCATCCAATGACGCAAAACACTTATTGGATGCACAAGATTGGTTAAAAACCCTAATTGGACAAGATTAAGTGTAGGGAGGACGAAAATGACCTAAATGTTCATCGAATGATACAAAACACCTATTGGATGCACAAGATTGGTTAAAAACCCTAATTGGACAAGAATTAGCCTAGGGAGGACGAAAATGACCTAAATTTTCATCCAATGACACAAAAACACCTAATGGATGCACAAGATTGGTTAAAAACCCTAATTGGACAAGAATTTGCCTAGGGAAGACGAAAATGACCAAATTGTTCGTCCAATGACACAAACACAACTATTGGATGCACAAGTTTTGTTAAAAACCCTAATTGGACAAGCATAAGCCTAGGGAGGACGAAAATGACCTAAATGTTCATCCAATGACACAAAGACACCTTATGGATGTACAAGATTGGTTAAAAACCCTAATTGGACAAGATTAAGTGTAGGGAGGACGAAAATGACCTAAATGTTCATCCAACGAGACAAAACACCTATTGGATGCACAAGATTGGTTAGAAACCCTAATTGGACAAGATTACGTTTAGGGAGGACGAAAATGACATAATTGTTCATCCAATGACGCAAAACACCTATTCGATGCACAAGATTGGTTAAAAACCCTAATTGGACAAGATTAAGTGTAGGGAGGATGAAAATGACCTAAATGTTAATCCAATGATACAAAACACCTATTGGATGCACAAGATTGGTTAAACACCCTAATTGGACAAGATTAAGTGTAGGGAGGACGAAAATGACCTAAATGTTCATCCAATTACACAAAAACACCTATTGGA
>JBBPBS010000759.1:361433-422748 GCA_037974835.1 Cicer judaicum | reverse complement strand
GACGAAAATGACCTAAATGTTCATCCAATGACACAAAAGCACCTAATGGATTCACAAGATTGGTTAAAAACCCTAATTGGACTACATTAAGTGTAGGGAGGACGAAAATGACCTAAATGTTCATCCAATAACACAAAAACACCTATTGGATGCACAAGATTGGTTAAAAACCCTAATTGGACAAGATTAAGTTTAGGGAGGACGTAAATGACCTAAATGTTCATCGAATGACACAAAACACCTATTGGATGCACAAGATTGGTTAGAAAGCTAATTGGACAAGATTATGTTTTGGGAGGACGAAAATGACCTAAATGTTCATCCGATGATACAAAACACCCATTGGATGCACAAGATTTGTTAAAAACCCTAATTGGACAAGAATTAGCCTAGGGAGGACGAAAATGACCTAAATGTTCATCCAATGACACAAAAACAACTAATGGATGCACAAGATTGGTTAAAAACCCTAATTGGACAAGATTAAGTGTAGGGAGGACGAAAATGACCTAAATGTTCATCCAATGACACAAAAAAACCTTATGGATGCACAACATTGGTTAAAAACCCTTATTGGACAAGATTAAGCGTAGGGAGGACGAAAATGGCCCAAATGTTCATCCAATGACACAAAACACCTATTGGATGCACAAGATTGGTTAGAAACCCTAATTGGACAAGAAGTAGCCTAGGGAGGACGAAAATGACCTAAATGTTCATCCAATGATACAAAAACACCTACTGGATGCACAAGATTGGTTAAGAACCCTAATTGGACAAGATTAAGTGTAGGGAGGACGTAAATGACCTAAATGTTCTTCCAATGACACAAAAACACCTATAGGATGCATAAGATTGGTTAAAAACCGTAATTGGACAAGATTAAGTGTAGGTAGGACGAAAATGACCTAAATATTCATCCAATGACACAAACACAACTATTGGATGCACAAGATTGGTTAGAAACCCTAATTGGACAAGCATAAGCCAAGGGAGGATGAAAATGATCTAAATGTTCATCCAATGACACACAAACACCTAATGAATGAACAAGATTGGTTAAAAACCGTAATTGGACAAGATTAAGTGTAGGGAGGACGAAAATGACCTAAATGTTCATCCAAAGAGACAAAACACCTATTGGATTCACAAGATTGGTTAGAAACCCTAATTGGACAAGATTACGTTTAGGGAGGACGAAAATAACCTAATTGTTCATCCAATGACGCAAAACACCTATTGGATGCACAAGATTGGTTAAAAACCCTAATTGGACAAGATTAAGTGTAGGGAGGACGAAAATGACCTAAATGTTCATCGAATGATACAAAACACCTATTGGATGCACAAGATTGGTTAAAAACCCTAATTGGACAAGAATTAGCCTAGGGAGGACGAAAATGACCTAAATTTTCATCCAATGACACAAAAACACCTAATGGATGCACAAGATTGGTTAAAAACCCTAATTGGACTAAATTAAGTGTAGGGAGGACGAAAATGACCTAAATGTTCATCCAACGACACAAAACACCTATTGGATGCACAAGATTGTTTAAAACCCTAATTGGACAAGAATTTGCCTAGGGAAGACGAAAATGACCTAATTGTTCGTCCAATGACACAAACACAACTATTGGATGCACAAGATTTGTTAAAAACCCTAATTGGACAAGCATAAGCCTAGGGAGGACGAAAATGACCTAAATGTTCATCCAATGACACAAAGACACCTTATGGATGTACAAGATTGGTTAAAAACCCTAATTGGACAAGATTAAGTGTAGGGAGGACGAAAATGACCTAAATGTTCATCCAACGAGACAAAACACCTATTGGATGCACAAGATTGGTTAGAAACCCTAATTGGACAAGATTACGTTTAGGGAGGACGAAAATGACATAATTGTTCATCCAATGACGCAAAACACCTATTCGATGCACAAGATTGGTTAAAAACCCTAATTGGACAAGATTAAGTGTAGGGAGGATGAAAATGACCTAAATGTTAATCCAATGATACAAAACACCTATTGGATGCACAAGATTGGTTAAACACCCTAATTGGACAAGATTAAGTGTAGGGAGGACGAAAATGACCTAAATGTTCATCCAATTACACAAAAACACCTATTGGATGCACAAGATTGGTTAAAAACCCTAATTGGACAAGATTAAGTGTAGGGAGGACGTAAATGACCTAAATGTTCATCGAATGACACAAAACACCTATTGGATGCACAAGATTGGTTAGAAACCCTAATTGGACAAGATTACGTTTAGGGAGGACGAAAATGACTTAATTGTTCATCCAATGACGCAAAACACCTATTGGATGCACAAGATTGGTTAAAAACCCTAATTTGACAAGATTAAGTGTAGGGAGGACGAAAATGACCTAAATGTTCATCCAATGATACAAAACACCTATTGGATGCACAAGATTGGTTAAAAACCCTAATTGGACCAGATTAGGTGTAGGGAGAACAAAAATGACCTAAATGTTCATCCAATGACACAAAAACACCTAATGGATTCACAAGATTGGTTAAAAACCCTAATTGGACTACATTAAGTGTAGGGAGGACGAAAATGACCTAATTGTTCATCCAATGGTACAAAACACCTATTGGATGCACAACATTGGTTAAAAACCCTAATTGGACAAGATTAAGTGTATGGAGAACGAAATGACTTAAATGTTCATCCAATGACACAAAACACCTATTGGATGCACAAGATTGGTTAAAAACCCTAATTGGACAAGAATTAGCCTAGGGAAGACGAAAATGACCTAAATGTTCATCCAATGACACAAAAGCACCTAATGGATTCACAAGATTGGTTAAAAACCCTAATTGGACTACATTAAGTGTAGGGAGGACGAAAATGACCTAAATGTTCATCCAATAACACAAAAACACCTATTGGATGCACAAGATTGGTTAAAAACCCTAATTGGACAAGATTAAGTTTAGGGAGGACGTAAATGACCTAAATGTTCATCGAATGACACAAAACACCTATTGGATGCACAAGATTGGTTAGAAAGCTAATTGGACAAGATTATGTTTTGGGAGGACGAAAATGACCTAAATGTTCATCCGATGATACAAAACACCCATTGGATGCACAAGATTGGTTAAAAACCCTAATTGGACAAGAATTAGCCTAGGGAGGACGAAAATGACCTAAATGTTCATCCAATGACACAAAAACAACTAATGGATGCACAAGATTGGTTAAAAACCCTAATTGGACAAGATTAAGTGTAGGGAGGACGAAAATGACCTAAATGTTCATCCAATGACACAAAAAAACCTTATGGATGCACAAGATTGGTTAAAAACCCTTATTGGACAAGATTAAGCGTAGGGAGGACGAAAATGGCCCAAATGTTCATCCAATGACACAAAACACCTATTGGATGCACAAGATTGGTTAGAAACCCTAATTGGACAAGAATTAGCCTAGGGAGGAGGAAATTGACCTAATTGTTCATCCAATGATACAAAACACCTATTGGATGCACAAGATTGGTTAAAAACCCTAATTGGACCAGATTAGGTGTAGGGAGAACAAAAATGACCTAAATGTTCATCCAATGACACAAAAACACCTAATGGATTCACAAGATTGGTTAAAAACCCTAATTGGACTACATTAAGTGTAGGGAGGACGAAAATGACCTAAATGTTAATCCAATGACACAAAAACACCTATTGGATGCACAAGATTGGTTAAAAACCCTAATTGGACAAGATTAAGTGTAGGGAGGACGTAAATGACCTAAATGTTCATCGAATGACACAAAACACCTATTGGATGCACAAGATTGGTTAGAAAGCTAATTGGACAAGATTATGTTTTGGGAGGACGAAAATGACCTAAATGTTCATCCGATGATACAAAACACCCATTGGATGCACAAGATTGGTTAAAAACCCTAATTGGACAAGAATTAGCCTAGGGAGGACGAAAATGACCTAAATGTTCATCCAATGACACAAAAACACCTAATGGATGCACAAGATTGGTTAAAAACCCTAATTGGACTAAATTAAGTGTAGGGAGGACGAAAATGACCTAAATGTTCATCCAACGACACAAGACACCTATTGGATGCACAAGATTGGTTAAAAACCCTAATTGAACAAGAATTAGCCTAGGAAAGACGAAAATGACCTAATTGTTCATCCAATGACACAAACACAACTATTGGATGCACAAGATTTGTTAAAAACCCTAATTGGACAAGCATAAGCCTAGGGAGGACGAAAATGACCTAAATGTTCATCCAATGACACAAAGACACCTTATGGATGTACAAGATTGGTTAAAAACCCTAATTGGACAAGATTAAGTGTAGGGAGGACGAAAATGACCTAAATGTTCATCCAACGACACAAAACACCTATTGGATGCACAAGATTGGTTAGAAACCCTAATTGGACAAGATTACGTTTAGGGAGGACGAAAATGACATAATTGTTCATCCAATGACGCAAAACACCTATTGGATGCACATGATTGGTTAAAAACCCTAATTGGACAAGATTAAGTGTAGGGAGGACGAAAATGACCTAAATGTTCATCGAATGATACAAAACACCTATTGGATGCACAAGATTGGTTAAAAACCCTAATTGGACAAGAATTAGCCTAGGGAGGACGAAAATGACCTAAATGTTCATCCAATGACACAAAAACACCTAATGGATGCACAAGATTGGTTAAAAACCCTAATTGGAATACATTAAGTGTAGGGAGAACGATAATGACCTAAATGTTCATCCAATGACACAAAACACCTATTGGATGCACAAGATTGGTTAAAAACCCTAATTGGACAAGAATTAGCCTAGGGAGGACGAAAATGACCTAATTGTTCATCCAATGACACAAACACAACTATTGGATGCACAAGATTCGTTAGAAACCATAATTGGATAAGTATAAGCCTAGGGAGGTCGAAAATGACCTAATTGTTCATCCAATGACACAAACACAACTATTGGATGCACAAGATTGGTTAGAAACCCTAATTGGACAAGGATAAGCCTAGGGAGGATGAAAATGACCTAAATGTTCATCCAATGACACAAAACACCTATTAGATGCACAAGATTGGTTAAAAACCCTAATTGGACAAGAATTAGCCTAGGGAGGACGAAAATGACCTAAATGTTCATCCAATGACACAAAAACACCTAATGGATGCACAAGATTGGTTAAAAACCCTAATTGGACGAGAATTAGCCTAGGGAGGACGAAAATGACCTAAATGTTCATCCAATGACACAAAAACACCTATTGGATGCACAAGATTGGTTAAAAACCCTAATTGGACAAGAATTAGCCTAGGGATGACGAAAATGACCTAATTGTTCATCCAATGACACAAACACAACTATTGGATGCACAAGATTGGTTAGAAACCCTAATTGGACAAGAATTAGCCTAGGGACGACGAAAATGACCTAATTGTTCATCCAATGACACAAACACAACTATTGGATGCACAAGATTGGTTAAAAACCCTAATTGGACAAGCATAAGCCTAGGGAGGATGAAAATGACCTAAATGTCCATCCAATGAAACAAAAACACCTAATGGATGCACAAGATTGGTTAAAAACCCTAATTGGACAAGAATTAGCCTAGGGAGGACGAAAATGACCTAAATGTTCATCCAATGACACAAAAACACCTAATGGATGCACAAGATTGGTTAAAAATCCTAATTGGACTACATTAAGTGTAGGGAGGATGAAAATTACCTAAATGTTCATCCAATGACACAAAACACCTATTGGATGCACAAGATTGGTTAAAAACCCTAATTGGACAAGAATTAGCCTAGGGAGGACGAAAATGACCTAAATGTTCATCCAATGACACAAAAAAACCTTATGGATGCACAAGATTGGTTAAAAACCCTAATTGGACAAGATTAAGTGTAGGGAGGACGAAGATGGCCTAAATGTTCATCCAATGACACAAAACACCTGTTGGATGCACAAGATTGGCTAAAAACCCTAATTGGACAAGAATTAGCCTAGGGAGGACGAAAATGACCTAATTGTTCATCCAATGATACAAAACACCTATTGGATGCACAACATTGGTTAAAAACCCTAATTGGACAAGATTAAGTGTAGGGAGAACGAAAATGACTTAAATGTTCATCCAATGACACAAAACACCTATTGGATGCACAAGATTGGTTAAAAACCCTAATTGGACAAGAATTAGCCTAGGGAAGACGAAAATGACCTAAATGTTCATCCAATGACACAAAAGCACCTAATGGATTCACAAGATTGGTTAAAAACCCTAATTGGACTACATTAAGTGTAGGGAGGACGAAAATGACCTAAATGTTCATCCAATAACACAAAAACACCTATTGGATGCACAAGATTGGTTAAAAACCCTAATTGGACAAGATTAAGTTTAGGGAGGACGTAAATGACCTAAATGTTCATCGAATGACACAAAACACCTATTGGATGCACAAGATTGGTTAGAAAGCTAATTGGACAAGATTATGTTTTGGGAGGACGAAAATGACCTAAATGTTCATCCGATGATACAAAACACCCATTGGATGCACAAGATTGGTTAAAAACCCTAATTGGACAAGAATTAGCCTAGGGAGGACGAAAATGACCTAAATGTTCATCCAATGACACAAAAACACCTAATGGATTCACAAGATTGGTTAAAAACCCTAATTGGACTACATTAAGTGTAGGGAGGACGAAAATGACCTAAATGTTCATCCAATGACACAAAAACACCTATTGGATGCACAAGATTGGTTAAAAACCCTAATTGGACAAGATTAAGTGTAGGGAGGACGTAAATGACCTAAATGTTCATCCAATGACACAAAAACACCTATTGGATGCACAAGATTGGTTAAAAACCCTAATTGGACAAGATTAAGTGTAGGGAGGACGTAAATGACCTAAATGTTCATCGAATGACACAAAACACCTATTGGATGCACAAGATTGGTTAGAAAGCTAATTGGACAAGATTATGTTTTGGGAGGACGAAAATGACCTAAATGTTCATCCAATGATTCAAAACACCTATTGGATGCACAAGATTGGTTAAAAACCCTAATTGGACAAGAATTAGCCTAGGGAGGACGAAAATGACCTAAATGTTCATCCAATGACACAAAAACACCTAATGGATTCACAAGATTGGTTAAAAACCCTAATTGGACTACATTAAGTGTAGGGAGGACGAAAATGACCTAAATGTTCATCCAATGACACAAAAACACCTATTGGATGCACAAGATTGGTTAAAAACCCTAATTGGACAAGATTAAGTGTAGGGAGGACGTAAATGACCTAAATGTTCATCGAATGACACAAAACACCTATTGGATGCACAAGATTGGTTAGAAAGCTAATTGGACAAGATTATGTTTTGGGAGGACGAAAATGACCTAAATGTTCATCCAATGATACAAAACACCTATTGGATGCACAAGATTGGTTAAAAACCCTAATTGGACAAGAATTAGCCTAAGGAGGAAGAAAATGACCTAAATGTTCATCCAATGACACAAAAACACCTAATGGATTCACAAGATTGGTTAAAAACCCTAATTGGACTACATTAAGTGTAGGGAGGACGAAAATGACCTAAATGTTCATCCAATGACACAAAAACACCTATTGGATGCACAAGATTGGTTAAAAACCCTAATTGGACAAGATTAAGTGTAGGGAGGACGTAAATGACCTAAATGTTCATCGAATGACACAAAACACCTATTGGATGCACAAGATTGGTTAGAAAGCTAATTGGACAAGATTATGTTTTGGGAGGACGAAAATGACCTAAATGTTCATCCGATGATACAAAACACCCATTGGATGCACAAGATTGGTTAAAAACCCTAATTGGACAAGATTAAGTGTAGGGAGGACGAAAATGACCTAAATGTTCATCCAATGACACAAAAAAACCTTATGGATGCACAAGATTGGTTAAAAACCCTTATTGGACAAGATTAAGCGTAGGGAGGACGAAAATGGCCCAAATGTTCATCCAATGACACAAAACACCTATTGGATGCACAAGATTGGTTAGAAACCCTAATTGGACAAGAATTAGCCTAGGGAGGAGGAAATTGACCTAATTGTTCATCCAATGATACAAAACACCTATTGGATGCACAAGATTGGTTAAAAACCCTAATTGGACCAGATTAGGTGTAGGGAGAACAAAAATGACCTAAATGTTCATCCAATGACACAAAAACACCTAATGGATTCACAAGATTGGTTAAAAACCCTAATTGGACTACATTAAGTGTAGGGAGGACGAAAATGACCTAAATGTTCATCCAATGACACAAAAACACCTAATGGATGCACAAGATTGGTTAAAAACCCTAATTGGACTACATTAAGTGTAGGGAGGACGAAAATGACCTAAATGTTCATCCAACGACACAAAACACCTATTGGATGCACAAGATTGGTTAAAAACCCTAATTGGACAAGAATTAGCCTAGGGAAAACGAAAATGACCTAATTGTTCATCCAATGACACAAACACAACTATTGGATGCACAAGATTTGTTAAAAACCCTAATTGGACAAGCATAAGCCTAGGGAAGACGAAAATGACCTAAATGTTCATCCAATGACACAAAGACACCTTATGGATGTACAAGATTGGTTAAAAACCCTAATTGGACAAGATTAAGTGTAGGGAGGACGAAAATGACCTAAATGTTCATCCAACGAGACAAAACACCTATTGGATGCACAAGATTGGTTAGAAACCCTAATTGGACAAGATTACGTTTCGGGAGGACGAAAATGACCTAAATGTTCATCCAATGACACAAAAACACCTAATGGATGCACAAGATTGGTTAAAAACCCTAATTGGACAAGCATAAGCCTAGGGAAGACGAAAATGACCTAAATGTTCATCCAATGACACAAAGACACCTTATGGATGTACAAGATTGGTTAAAAACCCTAATTGGACAAGATTAAGTGTAGGGAGGACGAAAATGACCTAATTGTTCATACAATGACACAAACACACCTATTGGTTGCACAAGTTTGGTTAGAAATCCTAATTGGACAAGAATAAGCCTTGGGAGGTCGAAAATGACCTAATTGTTCATCCAATGACACAAACACAACTATTGGATCCACAAGATTGGTTAGAAACCCTAATTGGACAAGCATAAGCCTAGGGAGGATGAAAATGACCTAAATGTTCATCCAATAACACAAAAACACCTTATTGATGCACAAGATTGGTTAAAAACCCTAATTGGACTACATTAAGTGTAGGGAGGACGAAAATGACCTAAATGTTCATCCAATGACACAAAACACGTATTGGATGCACAAGATTGGTTAGAAAGCAAATTGGACAAGATTAAGTTTTGGGAGGACGAAAATGACCTAAATGTTCATCCAATGATACAAAACACCTATTGGATGCACAAGATTGGTTAAAAACCCTAATTGGACAAGAATTAGCCTAGGGAGGACGAAAATGACCTAAATGTTCATCCAATGACACAAAAACACCTAATGGATGCACAAGAGTGGTTAAAAACCCTAATTGGACTAAATTAAGTGTAGGGAGGACGAAAATGACCTAAATGTTCATCCAATGATACAAAACACCTATTGGATGCACAAGATTGGTTAAAAACCCTAATTGGACAAGAATTAGCCTAGGGAGGACGAAAATGACCTAAATGTTCATCCAATGACACAAAAACACCTAATGGATGCACAAGAGTGGTTAAAAACCCTAATTGGACTAAATTAAGTGTAGGGAGGACGAAAATGACCTAAATGTTCATCCAACGACACAAAACACCTATTGGATGCACAAGATTGGTTAAAAACCCTAATTGGACAAGAATTTGCCTAGGGAAGACGAAAATGACCTAATTGTTCATCCAATGACACAAACACTACTATTGGATGCACAAGATTTGTTAAAAACCCTAATTGGACAAGCATAAGCCTAGGGAGGACGAAAATGACCTAAATGTTCATCCAATGACACAAAGACACCTTATGGATGTACAAGATTGGTTAAAAACCCTAATTGGACAAGATTAAGTGTAGGGAGGACGAAAATGACCTAAATGTTCATCCAATGACACAAAAACACCTAATGGATTCACAAGATTGGTTAAAAACCCTAATTGGACTACATTAAGTGTAGGGAGGACGAAAATGACCTAAATGTTCATCCAATGACACAAAAACACCTATTGGATGCACAAGATTGGTTAAAAACCCTAATTGGACAAGATAAAGTGTAGGGAGGACGTAAATGACCTAAATGTTCATCGAATGACACAAAACACCTATTGGATGCACAAGATTGGTTAGAAAGCTAATTGGACAAGATTATGTTTTGGGAGGACGAAAATGACCTAAATGTTCATCCAATGATACAAAACACCTATTGGATGCACAAGATTGGTTAAAAACCCTAATTGGACAAGAATTAGCCTAGGGAGGACGAAAATGACCTAAATGTTCATACAATGACACAAAAACACCTAATGGATGCACAAGATTGGTTAAAAACCCTAATTGGACTACATTAAGTGTAGGGAGGACGAAAATGACCTAAATGTTCATCCAATGACACAAAAACACCTATTGGATGCACAAGATTGGTTAAAAACCCTAATTGGACAAGATTAAGTGTAGGGAGGACGTAAATGACCTAAATGTTCATCGAATGACACAAAACACCTATTGGATGCACAAGATTGGTTAGAAAGCTAATTGGACAAGATTATGTTTTGGGAGGACGAAAATGACCTAAATGTTCATCCAATGATACAAAACACCTATTGGATGCACAAGATTGGTTAAAAACCCTAATTGGACAAGAATTAGCCTAAGGAGGAAGAAAATGACCTAAATGTTCATCCAATGACACAAAAACACCTAATGGATTCACAAGATTGGTTAAAAACCCTAATTGGACTACATTAAGTGTAGGGAGGACGAAAATGACCTAAATGTTCATCCAATGACACAAAAACACCTATTGGATGCACAAGATTGGTTAAAAACCCTAATTGGACAAGATTAAGTGTAGGGAGGACGTAAATGACCTAAATGTTCATCGAATGACACAAAACACCTATTGGATGCACAAGATTGGTTAGAAAGCTAATTGGACAAGATTATGTTTTGGGAGGACGAAAATGACCTAAATGTTCATCCAATGATATAAAACACCTATTGGATGCACAAGATTGGTTAAAAACCCTAATTGGACATGAATTAGCCTAGGGAGGACGAAAATGACCTAAATGTTCATCCAATGACACAAAAACACCTAATGGATTCACAAGATTGGTTAAAAACCCTAATTGGACTACATTAAGTGTAGGGAGGACGAAAATGACCTAAATGTTCATCCAATGACACAAAAACACCTTATGGATGCACAAGATTAATTAAAAACCCTAATTGGACAAGATTAAATGTAGAGTGGACGAAAATGACCTAAATGTTCATCCAATGACACAAAACACTTATTGGATGCACAAGATTGGTTAAAAACCCTAATTGGACAAGAATTAGTCTAGGGAGGACGAAAATGACCTAATTGTTCATCAAATGATACAAAAACACCTAATGGATGCACAAGATTAGTTAAAAACCCTAATTGGACAAGAATTAGCCTAGGGAGGACGAAAATGACCTAAATGTTCATCCAATGACACAAAAACACCTAATGGATGCACAAGATTGGTTAAAAACCCTAATTGGACAAGAATTAGCCTAGGGAGGACGAAAATGACCTAAATGTTCATCCAATGACACAAAAAAACCTTATGGATGCACAAGATTGGTTAAAAACCCTAATTGGACAAGATTAAGTGTAGGGAGGACGTAAATGACCTAAATGTTCATCGAATGACACAAAACACCTATTGGATGCACAAGATTGGTTAGAAAGCTAATTGGACAAGATTATGTTTTGGGAGGACAAAAATGACCTAAATGTTCATCCAATCATACAAAACACCTATTGGATGCACAAGATTGGTTAAAAACCCTAATTGGACAAGAATTAGCCTAGGGAGGACGAAAATGACCTAAATGTTCATCCAATGACACAAAAACACCTAATGGATGCACAAGATTGGTTAAAAATCCTAATTGGACTACATTAAGTGTAGGGAAGACGAAAATGACCTAAAGGTTCATCCAATGACACAAAACATATATTGGATGCACAAGATTGGTTAAAAACCCTAATTGGACATGAATTAGCCTAGGGAGGACGAAAATGACCTAATTGTTCATCCAATGACACAAACAGAACTATTGGATGCACAAGATTGGTTAGAAACCATAATTGGACAAGCATAAGTCTAGGGAGGTCGAAAATGAGCTAATTGTTCATCCAATGACACAAACACAACTATTGGATGCACAAGATTGGTTAAAACCCCTAATTGTTCAAGGATAAGCCTAGGGAGGATGAAAATGACCTAAATGTTCATCCAATGACACAAAACACCTATTAGATGCACAAGATTGGTTAAAAACCCTAATTAGACAAGAATTAGCCTAGGGAGGACGAAAATGACCTAAATGTTCATCCAATGACACAAAAACACCTAATGGATGCACAAGATTGGTTAAAAACCCTAATTGGACAAGAATTAGCCTAGGGAGGACGAAAATGACCTAAATGTTCATCCAATGACACAAAAACACCTAATGGATGCACAAGATTGGTTAAAAACCCTAATTGGACAAGAATTAGCCTAGGGAGGGCGAAAATGACCTAATTGTTCATCCAATGACACAAACACAACTATTGGATGCACAAGATTGGTTAGAAACCCTAATTGGAGAAGCATAGGCCTAAGGCGGATGAAAATGACCTAAATGTTCCTCCAATGACACAAAAACACCTTATGGATGCACAACATTGGTTAAAAACCCTAATTGGACAAGAATTAGCCTAGGGAGGACGAAACTGACCAAAACGTTCATCCAATGACACAAAACACGTATTGGATGCACAAGATTGGTTAGAAACCCCAATTGGACAAGATTAAGATTAGGGAGGACCAAAATGACCTAATTGTTCATCCAATGACACAAAACACCTATTGGATGCACAAGATTGGTTAAAAACCCTAATTGGTCAAGATTAAGTGTAGGGAGGACGAAAATGACCTAAATGATCATCCAATGACACAAAACACCTATTGGATGCACAAGATTGGTTTAAAACCCTAATTGGACAAGAATTAGCCTAGGGAGGACGAAAATGACCTAAATGTTCATCCAATGACACAAAAACACCTAATGGATGCACAAGATTGGTTAAAAACCCTAATTGGACAAGAATTAGCCTAGGGAGGACGAAAATGACCTAAATGTTCATCCAATGAAACAAAAAATCCTAATGGATTCACAAGATTAGTTAAAAACCCTAATTGGACAAGAATTAGCCTAGGGAGGACGAAAATGACCTAATTGTTCATCCAATGGTACAAAACACCTATTGGATGCACAACATTGGTTAAAAACCCTAATTGGACAAGATTAAGTGTATGGAGAACAAAAATGACTTAAATGTTCATCCAATGACACAAAACACCTATTGGATGCACAAGATTGGTTAAAAACCCTAATTGGACAAGAATTAGCCTAGGGAAGACGAAAATGACCTAAATGTTCATCCAATGACACAAAAGCACCTAATGGATTCACAAGATTGGTTAAAAACCCTAATTGGACTACATTAAGTGTAGGGAGGACGAAAATGACCTAAATGTTCATCCAATAACACAAAAACACCTATTGGATGCACAAGATTGGTTAAAAACCCTAATTGGACAAGATTAAGTTTAGGGAGGACGTAAATGACCTAAATGTTCATCGAATGACACAAAACACCTATTGGATGCACAAGATTGGTTAGAAAGCTAATTGGACAAGATTATGTTTTGGGAGGACGAAAATGACCTAAATGTTCATCCGATGATACAAAACACCCATTGGATGCACAAGATTGGTTAAAAACCCTAATTGGACAAGAATTAGCCTAGGGAGGACGAAAATGACCTAAATGTTCATCCAATGACACAAAAACACCTAATGGATGCACAAGATTGGTTAAAAACCCTAGTTGGACAACATTAAGGGTAGGGAGGACGAAAATGACCTAAATGTTCATCCAATGACACAAAACACCTATTGGATGCACAAGATTTGTTAAAAATCCTAATTAGACAAGAATTAGCCTAGGGAGGACGAAAATGACCTAATTGTTCATCCAATGACACAAACACACCTATTGGATGCACAAGATTGGTTAGAAACCCTAATTGGACCAGAATAAGCCTAGCGAGGTCGAAAATGACCTAATTGTTCATCCAATAACACAAACACAACTATTGGATGCACAAGATTGGTTAGAAACCCTAATTGGACAAGCATAAGCCTAGGGAAGATGAAAATAACCTAAATGTTCATCCAATGACACAAAACACCTATTGGATGCACATGATTGGTTAAAAACCCTAACTGGACAAGATTAAGTTTAGAGAGGACGAAAATGACCTAATTGTGCATCCAATGACACAAAACACCTAATGGATGCACAAGATTGGTTAAAAACCCTAATTGGACAAGATTAAGTGTAGGGAGGACGAAAATGACCTAAATATTCATCCAATGACACAAAACACCTATTGGATGCACAAGATTGGTTAAAAACCCTAATTGGACAAGATCAAGTGTAGGGAGGACGAAAATGACCTAAATGTTCATCCATTGACACAAAACACCTATTGGATGCATAAGATTGGTTAAAAACCCTAATTGGACAAGAATTAGCCTAGGGAGGACGAAAATGACCTAAATGTTCATCCAATGACACAAAAACACCTAATGGATGCACAAGATTGGTTAAAAACCCTAATTGGACAAGAATTAGCCTAGGGATGACGAAAATGACCTAAATGTTCATCCAATGACACAAAAACACCTATTGGATGCACAAGATTGGTTAAAAACCCTAATTGGACAAGAATTAGCCTAGGGAGGACGAAAATGACCTAAATGTTCATCCAATGACACAAAAACACCTAATGGATGCACAAGATTGGTTAAGAACCCTAATTGGAAAAGATTAAGTGTAGGGAGGACGTAAATGACCTAAATGTTCATCCAATGACACAAAAACACCTATTGGATGCACAAGATTGGTTAAAAACCCTAATTGGACAAGATTAAGTGTAGGGAGGACGAAAATGACCTAATTGTTCATCCAATGACACAAAAACACCTATTGGATGCACAAGATTGGTTAGAAACCCTAATTGGACAAGATTAAGTTTAGGCAGAACGACAATGACCTAAATGTTCATCCAATGACACAAAAACACCTATTGGATGCACAAAATTGGTTAAAAACCCTAATTGGACAAGATTAAGTGTAGGGAGGACGAAAATGACCTAAATGTTCATCCAATGACACAAAACACCTATTGGATGCACAAGATTGGTTAAAAACCCTAATTGGACAAGAATTTGCCTAGGGAAGACGAAAATGACCTAATTGTTCATCCAATGACACAAACACAACTATTGGATGCACAAGATTTGTTAAAAACCCTAATTGGACAAGCATAAGCCTAGGGAGGACGAAAATGACCTAAATGTTCATCCAATGACACAAAGACACCTTATGGATGTACAAGATTGGTTAAAAACCCTAATTGGACAAGATTAAGTGTAGGGAGGACGAAAATGACCTAAATGTTCATCCAACGAGACAAAACACCTATTGGATGCACAAGATTGGTTAGAAACCCTAATTGGACAAGATTACGTTTAGGGAGGACGAAAATAACCTAATTGTTCATCCAATGACGCAAAACACCTATTGGATGCACAAGATTGGTTAAAAACCCTAATTGGACAAGATTAAGTGTAGGTAGGACGAAAATGACCTAAATATTCATCCAATGACACAAACACAACTATTGGATGCACAAGATTGGTTAGAAACCCTAATTGGACAAGCATAAGCCTAGGGAGGATGAAAATGATCTAAATGTTCATCCAATGACACACAAACACCTAATGAATGAACAAGATTGGTTAAAAACCGTAATTGGACAAGATTAAGTGTAGGGAGGACGAAAATGACCTAAATGTTCATCCAAAGAGACAAAACACCTATTGGATTCACAAGATTGGTTAGAAACCCTAATTGGACAAGATTACGTTTAGGGAGGACGAAAATAACCTAATTGTTCATCCAATGACGCAAAACACCTATTGGATGCACAAGATTGGTTAAAAACCCTAATTGGACAAGATTAAGTGTAGGGAGGACGAAAATGACCTAAATGTTCATCGAATGATACAAAACACCTATTGGATGCACAAGATTGGTTAAAAACCCTAATTGGACAAGAATTAGCCTAGGGAGGACGAAAATGACCTAAATGTTCATCCAATGACACAAAAACACCTAATGGATGCACAAGATTGGTTAAAAACCCTAATTGGACATGATTAAGTGTAGGGAGGACGAAAATGACCTAAATGTTCATCCAATGACACAAAACACCTATTGGATGCACAAGATTGGTTAAAAACACTAATTGGACTACATTAAGTGTAGGGAGGACGAAAATGACCTAAATGTTCATCCAATGACACAAAAAACCTATTGGATGCACAAGATTGGTTAAAAACCCTAATTTGACAAGAATTAGCCTAGGGAGGACGAAAATGACCTAAATGTTCATCCAATGACACAAAAAACCTATTGGATGCACAAGATTGGTTAAAAACCCTAATTGGACAAGAATTAGCCTAGGGAGGACGAAAATGACCTAAATGTTCATCCAATGACACAAAAACACCTAATGGATGCACAAGATTGGTTAAAAACCCTAATTGGACATGAATTAGCCTAGGGAGGACGAAAATGACCTAATTGTTCATCCAATGACACAAACAGAACTATTGGATGCACAAGATTTGTTAGAAACCCTAATTGGACAAGGATAAGCCTAGGGAGGATGAAAATGACCTAAATGTTCATCCAATGACACAAAACACCTATTGGATGCACAAGATAGGTTAAAATCCCTAATTGGACAAGAATTGGCCTGAGGAGGACGAAAATGACCTAATTGTTCATCCAATGACACAAACACAACTATTGGATGCACAAGATTGGTTAGAAACCATAATTGGACAAGCATAAGTCTAGGGAGGTCGAAAATGAGCTAATTGTTCATCCAATGACACAAACACAACTATTGGATGCACAAGATTGGTTAAAACCCCTAATTGTTCAAGGATAAGCCTAGGGAGGATGAAAATGACCTAAATGTTCATCCAATGACACAAAACACCTATTAGATGCACAAGATTGGTTAAAAACCCTAATTAGACAAGAATTAGCCTAGGGAGGACGAAAATGACCTAAATGTTCATCCAATGACACAAAAACACCTAATGGATGCACAAGATTGGTTAAAAACCCTAATTGGACAAGAATTAGCCTAGGGAGGACGAAAATGACCTAAATGTTCATCCAATGACACAAAAACACCTAATGGATGCACAAGATTGGTTAAAAACCCTAATTGGACTACATTAAGTGTAGGGGGGACGAAAATGACCTAAATGTTCATCCAATGACACAAAAACACCTAATGGATGCACAAGATTGGTTAAAAACCCTAATTGGACAAGAATTAGCCTAGGGAGGACGAAAATGACCTAAATGTTCATCCAATGAAACAAAAAATCCTAATGGATTCACAAGATTAGTTAAAAACCCTAATTGGACAAGAATTAGCCTAGGGAGGACGAAAATGACCTAATTGTTCATCCAATGGTACAAAACACCTATTGGATGCACAACATTGGTTAAAAACCCTAATTGGACAAGAATTAGCCTAGGGAGGAGGAAATTGACCTAATTGTTCATCCAATGATACAAAACACCTATTGGATGCACAAGATTGTTTTAAAACCCTAATTGGACAAGAATTAGCCTAGGGAGGACGAAAATGACCTAAATGTTCATCCAATGACACAAAAACACCTAATGGATGCACAAGATTGGTTAAAAACCCTAATTGGACTAAATTAAGTGTAGGGAGGACGAAAATGACCTAAATGTTCATCCAACGAGACAAAACACCTATTGGATGCACAAGATTGGTTAGAAACCCTAATTGGACAAGATTACGTTTAGGGAGGACGAAAATGACATAATTGTTCATCCAATGACGCAAAACACCTATTGGATGCACATGATTGGTTAAAAACCCTAATTGGACAAGATTAAGTGTAGGGAGGACGAAAATGACCTAAATGTTCATCGAATGATACAAAACACCTATTGGATGCACAAGATTGGTTAAAAACCCTAATTGGACAAGAATTAGCCTAGGGAGGACGAAAATGACCTAAATTTTCATCCAATGACACAAAAACACCTAATGGATGCACAAGATTGGTTAAAAACCCTAATTGGACTAAATTAAGTGTAGGGAGGACGAAAATGACCTAAATGTTCATCCAACGAGACAAAACACCTATTGGATGCACAAGATTGGTTAGAAACCCTAATTGGACAAGATTACGTTTAGGGAGGACGAAAATAACCTAATTGTTCATCCAATGACGCAAAACACCTATTGGATGCACAAGATTGGTTAAAAACCCTAATTGGACAAGAATTAGCCTAGGGAGGACGAAAATGACCTAAATGTTCATCCAATGACACAAAAACACCTAATGGATGCACAAGATTGGTTAAAAACCCTAATTGGACTAAATTAATGGTAGGGAGGACGAAAATGACCTAAATGTTCATCCAACGACACAAAACACCTATTGGATGCACAGGATTGGTTAAAAACCGTAATTGGACAAGATTAAGTGTAGGGAGGACGCAAATGACCTAAATGTTCATCCAACGAGACAAAACACCTATTGGATGCACAAGATTGGTTAGAAACCCTAATTGGACAAGATTACGTTTAGGGAGGACGAAAATAACCTAATTGTTCATCCAATGACGCAAAACACCTATTGGATGCACAAGATTGGTTAAAAACCCTAATTGGACAAGATTAAGTATAGGGAGGACGAAAATGACCTAAATGTTCATCGAATGATACAAAACACCTTTTGGATGCACAAGATTGGTTAAAAACCCTAATTGGACAAGAATTAGCCTAGGGAGGACGAAAATGACCTAAATTTTCATCCAATGACACAAAAACACCTAATGGATGCACAAGATTGGTTAAAAACCCTAATTGGACTAAATTAAGTGTAGGGGGGACGAAAATGACCTAAATGTTCATCCAACGACACAAAACACCTATTGGATGCACAAGATTGGTTAAAAACCCTAATTGGACAAGAATTTGCCTAGGGAAGACGAAAATGACCTAATTGTTCATCCAATGACACAAACACAACTATTGGATGCACAAGATTTGTTAAAAACCCTAATTGGACTACATTAAGTGTAGGGAGGACGAAAATGACCTAAATGTTCATCCAATGATACAAAACACCTATTGGATGCACAAGATTGGTTAAAAACCCTAATTGGACAAGAATTAGCCTAGGGAGGACGAAAATGACCTAAATGTTCATACAATGACACAAAAACACCTAATGGATGCACAAGATTGGTTAAAAACCCTAATTGGACTACATTAAGTGTAGGGAGGACGAAAATGACCTAAATGTTCATCCAATGACACAAAAACACCTATTGGATGCACAAGATTGGTTAAAAACCCTAATTGGACAAGATTAAGTGTAGGGAGGACGTAAATGACCTAAATGTTCATCGAATGACACAAAACACCTATTGGATGCACAAGATTGGTTAGAAAGCTAATTGGACAAGATTATGTTTTGGGAGGACAAAAATGACCTAAATGTTCATCCAATCATACAAAATACCTATTGGATGCACAAGATTGGTTAAAAACCCTAATTGGACAAGAATTAGCCTAGGGAGGACGAAAATGACCTAAATGTTCATCCAATGACACAAAAACACCTAATGGATGCACAAGATTGGTTAAAAACCCTAATTGGACAAGAATTAGCCTAGGGAGGACAAAAATGACCTAATTGTTCATCCAATGACACAAACACAACTATTGGATGCACAAGATTGGTTAAAACCCCTAATTGTTCAAGATTAAGTGTAGGGAGGACGAAAATGACCTAAATGTTCATCCAATGACACAAAACACCTATTGGATGCACAAGATTGGTTAAAAACCCTAATTGGACAAGAATTAGCCTAGGGAGGACGAAAATGACCTAATTGTTCATCAAATGATACAAAAACACCTAATGGATGCACAAGATTAGTTAAAAACCCTAATTGGACAAGAATTAGCCTAGGGAGGACGAAAATGACCTAAATGTTCATCCAATGACACAAAAACACCTAATGGATTCACAAGATTGGTTAAAAACCCTAATTGGACTAGATTAAGTGTAGGGAGGACGAAAATGACCTAAATGTTCATCCAATGACACAAAAACACCTATTGGATGCACAAGATTGGTTAAAAACCCTAATTGGACAAGATTAAGTGTAGGGAGGACGTAAATGACCTAAATGTTCATCGAATGACACAAAACACCTATTGGATGCACAAGATTGGTTAGAAAGCTAATTGGACAAGATTATGTTTTGGGAGGACGAAAATGACCTAAATGTTGATCCGATGATACAAAACACCTATTGGATGCACAAGATTGGTTAAAAACCCTAACTGGACAAGAATTAGCCTAGGGAGGACGAAAATGACCTAAATGTTCATCCAATGACACAAAAACACCTAATGGATTCACAAGATTGGTTAAAAACCCTAATTGGACTACATTAAGTGTAGGGAGGACGAAAATGACCTAAATGTTCATCCAATGACACAAAAACACGTATTGGATGCGCAAGATTGGTTAAAAACCTTAATTGGACAAGATTAAGTGTAGGGAGGACGTAAATGACCTAAATGTTAATCGAATGACACAAAACACCTATTGGATGCACAAGATTGGTTAGAAAGCTAATTGGACAAGATTATGTTTTGGGAGGACGAAAATGACCTAAATGTTCATTCAATGATACAAAACACCTATTGGATGCACAAGATTGGTAAAAAACCCTAATTGGACAAGAATTAGCCTAGGAAGGACGAAAATGACCTAAATGTTCATCCAATGACACAAAAACACTTAATGGATGCACAAGATTGGTTAAAAACCCTAATTGGACAAGAATTAGCCTAGGGAAGACGAAAATGACATAAATGTTCATCCAATGACACAAAAAAACCTTATGGATGCACAAGATTGGTTAAAAACCCTAATTGGACAAGATTAAGTGTAGGGAGGACGAAGATGGCCTAAATGTTCATCCAATGACACAAAACACCTGTTGGATGCACAAGATTGGCTAAAAACCCTAATTGGACAAGAATTAGCCTAGGGAGGACGAAAATGACCTAATTGTTCATCCAATGATACAAAACACCTATTGGATGCACAACATTGGTTAAAAACCCTAATTGGACAAGATTAAGTGTAGGGAGAACGAAAATGACTTAAATGTTCATCCAATGACACAAAACACCTATTGGATGCACAAGATTGGTTAAAAACCCTAATTGGACAAGAATTAGCCTAGGGAAGACGAAAATGACCTAAATGTTCATCCAATGACACAAAAACACCTTATGGATGCACAAGATTGGTTAAAAACCCTAATTGGACAAGATTAAGTGTAGGGAGGACGAAGATGCGCTAAATGTTCATCCAATGACACAAAACACCTGTTGGATGCACAAGATTGGCTAAAAACCCTAATTGGACTACATTAAGTGTAGGGAGGACGAAAATGACCTAATTGTTCATCCAATGATACAAAACACCTATTGGATGCACAACATTGGTTAAAAACCCTAATTGGACAAGATTAAGTGTAGGGAGAACGAAAATGACTTAAATGTTCATCCAATGACACAAAACACCTATTGGATGCACAAGATTGGTTAAAAACCCTAATTGGACAAGAATTAGCCTAGGGAAGACGAAAATGACCTAAATGTTCATCCAATGACACAAAAGCACCTAATGGATTCACAAGATTGGTTAAAAACCCTAATTGGACTACATTAAGTGTAGGGAGGACGAAAATGACCTAAATGTTCATCCAATAACACAAAAACACCTATTGGATGCACAAGATTGGTTAAAAACCCTAATTGGACAAGATTAAGTTTAGGGAGGACGTAAATGACCTAAATGTTCATCGAATGACACAAAACACCTATTGGATGCACAAGATTGGTTAGAAAGCTAATTGGACAAGATTATGTTTTGGGAGGACGAAAATGACCTAAATGTTCATCCGATGATACAAAACACCCATTGGATGCACAAGATTGGTTAAAAACCCTAATTGGATAAGATTAAGTGTATGGAGGACGAAAATGACCTAAATGTTCATCGAATGATACAAAACACCTATTGGATGCACAAGATTGGTTAAAAACCCTAATTGGACAAGAATTAGCCTAGGGAGGACGAAAATGACCTAAATTTTCATCCAATGACACAAAAACACCTAATGGATGCACAAGATTGGTTAAAAACCCTAATTGGACAAGATTAAGTGTAGGGAGGACGAAAATGACCTAAATGTTCATCCAATGACACAAAACACCAATTGGATGCACAATATTGGTTAAAAACCCTAATTTGACAAGATTAAGTGTAGGGAGGACGAAAATGACCTAAATGTTTATCCAATGACACAAAACACCTATTGGATGCACAAGATTGGTTAAAAACCCTAATTGGACAAGAATTAGCCTAGGGAGGACGAAAATGACCTAAATTTTCATCCAATGACACAAAAACACCTAATGGATGCACAAGATTGGTTAAAAACCCTAATTGGACTAAATTAAGTGTAGGGAGGACGAAAATGACCTAAATGTTCATCCAACGACACAAAACACCTATTGGATGCACAAGATTGGTTAGAAACCCTAATTGGACAAGATTACGTTTAGGGAGGACGAAAATAACCTAATTGATCATCCAATGACGCAAAACACCTATTGGATGCACAAGATTGGTTAAAAACCCTAATTGGACAAGATTAAGTGTAGGGAGGACGAAAATGACCTAAATGTTCATCGAATGATACAAAACACCTATTGGATGCACAAGATTGGTTAAAAACCCTAATTGGACAAGAATTAGCCTAGGGAGGACGAAAATGACCTAAATGTTCATCCAATGACACAAAAACACCTAATGGATGCACAAGATTGGTTAAAAACCCTAATTGGACATGATTAAGTGTAGGGAGGACGAAAATGACCTAAATGTTCATCCAATGACACAAAACACCTATTGGATGCACAAGATTGGTTAAAAACACTAATTGGACTACATTAAGTGTAGGGAGGACGAAAATGACCTAAATGTTCATCCAATGACACAAAAAACCTATTGGATGCACAAGATTGGTTAAAAACCCTAATTTGACAAGAATTAGCCTAGGGAGGACGAAAATGACCTAAATGTTCATCCAATGACACAAAAAACCTATTGGATGCACAAGATTGGTTAAAAACCCTAATTGGACAAGAATTAGCCTAGGGAGGACGAAAATGACCTAAATGTTCATCCAATGACACAAAAACACCTAATGGATGCACAAGATTGGTTAAAAACCCTAATTGGACATGAATTAGCCTAGGGAGGACGAAAATGACCTAATTGTTCATCCAATGACACAAACAGAACTATTGGATGCACAAGATTTGTTAGAAACCCTAATTGGACAAGGATAAGCCTAGGGAGGATGAAAATGACCTAAATGTTCATCCAATGACACAAAACACCTATTGGATGCACAAGATAGGTTAAAATCCCTAATTGGACAAGAATTGGCCTGAGGAGGACGAAAATGACCTAATTGTTCATCCAATGACACAAACACAACTATTGGATGCACAAGATTGGTTAGAAACCATAATTGGACAAGCATAAGTCTAGGGAGGTCGAAAATGAGCTAATTGTTCATCCAATGACACAAACACAACTATTGGATGCACAAGATTGGTTAAAACCCCTAATTGTTCAAGGATAAGCCTAGGGAGGATGAAAATGACCTAAATGTTCATCCAATGACACAAAACACCTATTAGATGCACAAGATTGGTTAAAAACCCTAATTAGACAAGAATTAGCCTAGGGAGGACGAAAATGACCTAAATGTTCATCCAATGACACAAAAACACCTAATGGATGCACAAGATTGGTTAAAAACCCTAATTGGACAAGAATTAGCCTAGGGAGGACGAAAATGACCTAAATGTTCATCCAATGACACAAAAACACCTAATGGATGCACAAGATTGGTTAAAAACCCTAATTGGACTACATTAAGTGTAGGGGGGACGAAAATGACCTAAATGTTCATCCAATGACACAAAAACACCTAATGGATGCACAAGATTGGTTAAAAACCCTAATTGGACAAGAATTAGCCTAGGGAGGACGAAAATGACCTAAATGTTCATCCAATGAAACAAAAAATCCTAATGGATTCACAAGATTAGTTAAAAACCCTAATTGGACAAGAATTAGCCTAGGGAGGACGAAAATGACCTAATTGTTCATCCAATGGTACAAAACACCTATTGGATGCACAACATTGGTTAAAAACCCTAATTGGACAAGATTAAGTGTATGGAGAACAAAAATGACTTAAATGTTCATCCAATGACACAAAACACCTATTGGATGCACAAGATTGGTTAAAAACCCTAATTGGACAAGAATTAGCCTAGGGAAGACGAAAATGACCTAAATGTTCATCCAATGACACAAAAGCACCTAATGGATTCACAAGATTGGTTAAAAACCCTAATTGGACTACATTAAGTGTAGGGAGGACGAAAATGACCTAAATGTTCATCCAATAACACAAAAACACCTATTGGATGCACAAGATTGGTTAAAAACCCTAATTGGACAAGATTAAGTTTAGGGAGGACGTAAATGACCTAAATGTTCATCGAATGACACAAAACACCTATTGGATGCACAAGATTGGTTAGAAAGCTAATTGGACAAGATTATGTTTTGGGAGGACGAAAATGACCTAAATGTTCATCCGATGATACAAAACACCTATTGGATGCACAAGATTGGTTAAAAACCCTAATTGGACAAGAATTAGCCTAGGGAGGACGAAAATGACCTAAATATTCATCCAATGACACAAAAAAACCTTATGGATGCACAAGATTGGTTAAAAACCCTAATTGGACAAGATTAAGTGTAGGGTGGACGAAGATGGCCTAAATGTTCATCCAATGACACAAAACACCTGTTGGATGCACAAGATTGGCTAAAAACCCTAATTGGACAAGAATTAGCCTAAGGAGGACGAAAATGACCTAAATGTTCATCCAATGATACAAAAACACCTAATGGATGCACAAGATTGGTTAAGAACCCTAATTGGACAAGATTAAGTGTAGGGAGGACGTAAATGACCTAAATGTTCATCCAATGACACAAAAACACCTATAGGATGCATAAGATTGGTTAAAAACCCTAATTGGACAAGATTAAGTGTAGGTAGGACGAAAATGACCTAAATATTCATCCAATGACACAAACACAACTATTGGATGCACAAGATTGGTTAGAAACCCTAATTGGAAAAGCATAAGCCTAGGGAGGATGAAAATGATCTAAATGTTCATCCAATGACACACAAACACCTAATGAATGCACAAGATTGGTTAAAAACCGTAATTGGACAAGATTAAGTGTAGGGAGGACGAAAATGACCTAAATGTTCATCCAACGAGACAAAACACCTATTGGATGCACAAGATTGGTTAGAAACCCTAATTGGACAAGATTACGTTTAGGGAGGACGAAAATAACCTAATTGTTCATCCAATGACGCAAAACACCTATTGGATGCACAAGATTGGTTAAAAACCCTAATTGGACAAGATTAAGTATAGGGAGGACGAAAATGACCTAAATGTTCATCGAATGATACAAAACACCTATTGGATGCACAAGATTGGTTAAAAACCCTAATTGGACAAGAATTAGCCTAGGGAGGACGAAAATGACCTAAATTTTCATCCAATGACACAAAAACACCTAATGGATGCACAAGATTGGTTAAAAACTTTAATTGGACTAAATTAAGTGTAGGGAGGACGAAAATGACCTAAATGTTCATCCAACGACACAAAACACCTATTGGATGCACAAGATTGGTTAAAAACCCTAATTGGACAAGAATTTGCCTAGGGAAGACGAAAATGACCTAATTGTTCGTCCAATGACACAAACACAACTATTGGATGCACAAGATTTGTTAAAAACCCTAATTGGACAAGCATAAGCCTAGGGAGGACGAAAATGACCTAAATGTTCATCCAATGACACAAAGACACCTTATGGATGTACAAGATTGGTTAAAAACCCTAATTGGACAAGATTAAGTGTAGGGAGGACGAAAATGACCTAAATGTTCATCCAACGAGACAAAACACCTATTGGATGCACAAGATTGGTTAGAAACCCTAATTGGACAAGATTACGTTTAGGGAGGACGAAAATGACATAATTGTTCATCCAATGACGCAAAACACCTATTCGATGCACAAGATTGGTTAAAAACCCTAGTTGGACAAGAATTAGCCTAGGGAGGACGAAAATGACCTAAATGTTCATCCAATGACACAAAAACACCTAATGGATGCACAAGATTGGTTAAAAACCCTAATTGGACAAGAATTAGCCTAGGGAGGACGAAAATGACCTAAATGTTCATCCAATGAAACAAAAAATCCTAATGGATTCACAAGATTAGTTAAAAACCCTAATTGGACAAGAATTAGCCTAGGGAGGACGAAAATGACCTAATTGTTCATCCAATGGTACAAAACACCTATTGGATGCACAACATTGGTTAAAAACCCTAATTGGACAAGATTAAGTGTATGGAGAACAAAAATGACTTAAATGTTCATCCAATGACACAAAACACCTATTGGATGCACAAGATTGGTTAAAAACCCTAATTTGACAAGATTAAGTGTAGGGAGGACAAAAATGACCTAAATGTTCATCCAATGATACAAAACACCTATTGGATGCACAAGATTGGTTAAAAACCCTAATTGGACCAGATTAGGTGTAGGGAGAACAAAAATGACCTAAATGTTCATCCAATGACACAAAAACACCTAATGGATTCACAAGATTGGTTAAAAACCCTAATTGGACTACATTAAGTGTAGGGAGGACGAAAATGACCTAAATGTTCATCCAATGAAACAAAAAATCCTAATGGATTCACAAGATTAGTTAAAAACCCTAATTGGACAAGAATTAGCCTAGGGAGGACGAAAATGACCTAATTGTTCATCCAATGGTACAAAACACCTATTGGATGCACAACATTGGTTAAAAACCCTAATTGGACAAGATTAAGTGTATGGAGAACGAAAATGACTTAAATGTTCATCCAATGACACAAAACACCTATTGGATGCACAAGATTGGTTAAAAACCCTAATTGTACAAGAATTAGCCTAGGGAAGACGAAAATGACCTAAATGTTCATCCAATGACACAAAAGCACCTAATGGATTCACAAGATTGGTTAAAAACCCTAATTGGACTACATTAAGTGTAGGGAGGACGTAAATGACCTAAATGTTCATCGAATGACACAAAACACCTATTGGATGCACAAGATTGGTTAGAAAGCTAATTGGACAAGATTATGTTTTGGGAGGACGAAAATGACCTAAATGTTCATCCGATGATACAAAACACCCATTGGATGCACAAGATTGGTTAAAAACCCTAATTGGACAAGAATTAGCCTAGGGAGGACGAAAATGACCTAAATGTTCATCCAATGCCACAAAAACACCTAATGGATGCACAAGATTGGTTAAAAACCCTAATTGGACAAGAATTAGCCTAGGGAGGACGAAAATGACCTAAATGTTCATCCAATGAAACAAAAAATCCTAATGGATTCACAAGATTAGTTAAAAACCCTAATTGGACAAGAATTAGCCTAGGGAGGACGAAAATGACCTAATTGTTCATCCAATGGTACAAAACACCTATTGGATGCACAACATTGGTTAAAAACCCTAATTGGACAAGATTAAGTGTATGGAGAACAAAAATGACTTAAATGTTCATCCAATGACACAAAACACCTATTGGATGCACAAGATTGGTTAAAAACCCTAATTGGACAAGAATTAGCCTAGGGAAGACGAAAATGACCTAAATGTTCATCCAATGACACAAAAGCACCTAATGGATTCACAAGATTGGTTAAAAACCCTAATTGGACTACATTAAGTGTAGGGAGGACGAAAATGACCTAAATGTTCATCCAATAACACAAAAACACCTATTGGATGCACAAGATTGGTTAAAAACCCTAATTGGACAAGATTAAGTTTAGGGAGGACGTAAATGACCTAAATGTTCATCGAATGACACAAAACACCTATTGGATGCACAAGATTGGTTAGAAAGCTAATTGGACAAGATTATGTTTTGGGAGGACGAAAATGACCTAAATGTTCATCCAATGATACAAAACACCTATTGGATGCACAAGATTGGTTAAAAACCCTAATTGGACAAGAATTAGCCTAGGGAAGACGAAAATGACCTAAATGTTCATCCAATGACACAAAAACACCTAATGGATGCACAAGATTGGTTAAAAACCCTAATTGGACAAGAATTAGCCTAGGGAGGACGAAAATGACCTAAATGTTCATCCAATGAAACAAAAAATCCTAATGGATTCACAAGATTAGTTAAAAACCCTAATTGGACAAGAATTAGCCTAGGGAGGACGAAAATGACCTAATTGTTCATCCAATGGTACAAAACACCTATTGGATGCACAACATTGGTTAAAAACCCTAATTGGACAAGAATTAGCCTAGGGAGGAGGAAATTGACCTAATTGTTCATCCAATGATACAAAACACCTATTGGATGCACAAGATTGTTTTAAAACCCTAATTGGACAAGAATTAGCCTAGGGAGGACGAAAATGACCTAAATGTTCATCCAATGACACAAAAACACCTAATGGATGCACAAGATTGGTTAAAAACCCTAATTGGACTAAATTAAGTGTAGGGAGGACGAAAATGCCCTAAATGTTCATCCAACAAACACAAGACACCTATTGGATGCACAAGATTGGTTAAAAACCCTAATTGAACAAGAATTAGCCTAGGGAAGACGAAAATGACCTAATTGTTCATCCAATGACACAAACATAACTATTGGATGCACAAGATTTGTTAAAAACCCTAATTGGACAAGCATAAGCATAGGGAGGACGAAAATGACCTAAATGTTCATCCAATGACACAAAAACACCTAATGGATGCACAAGATTGGTTAAAAACCCTAATTGGACAAGAATTAGCCTAGGGAGGACGAAAATGACTTAAATGTTCATCCAATGACACAAAAACACCTAATGGATTCACAAGATTGGTTAAAAACCCTAATTGGACAAGAATTAGCCTAGGGAGGACGAAAATGACCTAAATGTTCATCCAATGACACAAAAAAACCTTATGGATGCACAAGATTGGTTAAAAACCCTTATTGGACAAGATTAAGCGTAGGGAGGACGAAAATGGCCCAAATGTTCATCCAATGACACAAAACACCTATTGGATGCACAAGATTGGTTAGAAACCCTAATTGGACAAGAATTAGCCTAGGGAGGAGGAAATTGACCTAATTGTTCATCCAATGATACAAAACACCTATTGGATGCACAAGATTGGTTAAAAACCCTAATTGGACCAGATTAGGTGTAGGGAGAACAAAAATGACCTAAATGTTCATCCAATGACACAAAAACACCTAATGGATTCACAAGATTGGTTAAAAACCCTAATTGGACTACATTAAGTGTAGGGAGGACGAAAATGACCTAAATGTTCATCCAATGACACAAAAACACCTATTGGATGCACAAGATTGGTTAAAAACCCTAATTGGACAAGATTAAGTGTAGGGAGGACGTAAATGACCTAAATGTTCATCGAATGACACAAAACACCTATTGGATGCACAAGATTGGTTGGAAAGCTAATTGGACAAGATTATGTTTTGGGAGGACGAAAATGACCTAATTGTTCATCCAATGGTACAAAACACCTATTGGATGCACAAGATTGGTTAGAAAGCTAATTGGACAAGATTATGTTTTGGGAGGACGAAAATGACCTAAATGTTCATCCAATGATATAAAACACCTATTGGATGCACAAGATTGGTTAAAAACCCTAATTGGACAAGAATTAACCTAGGGAGGACGAAAATGACCTAAATGTTCATCCAATGACACAAAAACACCTAATGGATTCACAAGATTGGTTAAAAACCCTAATTGGACTACATTAAGTGTGGGGAAGACGAAAATGACCTAAATGTTCAGCCAATGACAAAAAAACACCTATTGGATGCACAAGATTGGTTAAAAACCCTAATTGGACAAGATTAAGTGTAGGGAGGACGTAAATGACCTAAATGTTCATCGAATGACACAAAACACCTATTGGATGCACAAGATTGGTTAGAAAGCTAATTGGACAAGATTATGTTTTGGGAGGACGAAAATGACCTAAATGTTCATCCGATGATACAAAACACCCATTGGATGCACAAGATTGGTTAAAAACCCTAATTGGACAAGAATTAGCCTAGGGAGGACGAAAATGACCTAAATGTTCATCCAATGACACAAAAACACCTAATGGATGCACAAGATTGGTTAAAAACCCTAATTGGACTAAATTAAGTGTAGGGAGGACGAAAATGACCTAAATGTTCATCCAACGACACAAAACACCTACTGGATGCACAAGAGTGGTTAAAAACCCTAATTGGACAAGAATTTGCCTAGGGAAGACGAAAATGACCTAATTGTTCACCCAATGACACAAACACAACTATTGGATGCACAAGATTTGTTAAAAACCCTTATTGGACAAGCATAAGCCTAGGGAGGAAGAAAATGACCTAAATGTTCATCCAATGACACAAAGACACCTTATGGATGTACAAGATTGGTTAAAAACACTAATTGGACAAGATTAAGTGTAGGGAGGACGAAAATGACCTAAATGTTCATCCAACGAGACAAAACACCTATTGGATGCACAAGATTGGTTAGAAACCCTAATTGGACAAGATTACGTTTAGGGAGGACGAAAATGACATAATTGTTCATCCAATGACGCAAAACACCTATTGGATGCACAAGATTGGTTAAAAACCCTAATTGGACAAGATTAAGTGTAGGGAGGACGAAAATGACCTAAATGTTCATCCAATGATACAAAACACCTATTGGATGCACAAGATTGGTTAAAAACCCTAATTGGACAAGAATTAGCCTAGCGAGGACGAAAATGACCTAAATGTTCATCCAATGACACAAAAACACCTAATGGATGCACAAGATTGGTTAAAAACCCTAATTGGACTAAATTAAGTGTAGGGAGGACGAAAATGACCTAAATGTTCATCCAACGACACAAAACACCTATTGGATGCACAAGATTGGTTAAAAACCCTAATTGGACAAGAATTTGCCTAGGGAAGACGAAAATGACCTAATTGTTCATCCAATGACACAAACACTACTATTGGATGCACAAGATTTGTTAAAAACCCTAATTGGACAAGCATAAGCCTAGGGAGGACGAAAATGACCTAAATGTTCATCCAATGACACAAAGACACCTTATGGATGTACAAGATTGGTTAAAAACCCTAATTGGACAAGATTAAGTGTAGGGAGGACGAAAATGACCTAAATGTTCATCCAACGAGACAAAACACCTATTGGATGCACAAGATTGGTTAGAAACCCTAATTGGACAAGATTACGTTTAGGGAGGACGAAAATGACCTAATTGTTCATCCAATGACGCAAAACACCTATTGGATGCACAAGATTGGTTAAAAACCCTAATTTGACAAGATTAAGTGTAGGGAGGACGAAAATGACCTAAATGTTCATCCAATGATACAAAACACCTATTGGATGCACAAGATTGGTTAAAAACCCTAATTGGACAAGAATTAGCCTAGGGAGGACGAAAATGACCTAAATGTTCATCCAATGACACAAAACACCTATTGGATGCACAAGATTGGTTAGAAACCCTAATTGGACAAGATTACGTTTAGGGAGGACGAAAATGACCTAAATGTTCATCGAATGATACAAAACACCTATTGGATGCACAAGATTGGTTAAAAACCCTAATTGGACAAGAATTAGCCTAGGGAGGACGAAAATGACCTAAATTTTCATCCAATGACACAAAAACACCTAATGGATGCACAAGATTGGTTAAAAACCCTAATTGGACTAAATTAAGTGTAGGGAGGACGAAAATGACCTAAATGTTCATCCAACGACACAAAACACCTATTGGATGCACAAGATTGGTTAGAAACCCTAATTGGACAAGATTACGTTTAGGGAGGACGAAAATAACCTAATTGATCATCCAATGACGCAAAACACCTATTGGATGCACAAGATTGGTTAAAAACCCTAATTGGACAAGATTAAGTGTAGGGAGGACGAAAATGACCTAAATGTTCATCGAATGATACAAAACACCTATTGGATGCACAAGATTGGTTAAAAACCCTAATTGGACAAGAATTAGCCTAGGGAGGACGAAAATGACCTAAATTTTCATCCAATGACACAAAAACACCTAATGGATGCACAAGATTGGTTAAAAACCCTAATTGGACAAAATTAAGTGTAGGGAGGACGAAAATGACCTAAATGTTCATCCAACGACACAAAACACCTACTGGATGCACAAGAGTGGTTAAAAACCCTAATTGGACAAGAATTAGCCTAGGGAAGACGAAAATGACCTAATTGTTCATCCAATGACACAAACACAACTATTGGATGCACAAGATTTGTTAAAAACCCTAATTGGACAAGCATAAGCCTAGGGAGGACGAAAATGACCTAAATGTTCATCCAATGACACAAAGACACCTTATGGATGTACAAGATTGGTTAAAAACCCTAATTGGACAAGATTAAGTGTAGGGAGGACGAAAATGACCTAAATGTTCATCCAATGACACAAAACACCTATTGGATGCACAAGATTGGTTAAAAACCCTAATTGGACAAGAATTAGCCTAGGGAAGACGAAAATGACCTAAATGTTCATCCAATGACACAAAAACACCTAATGGATGCACAAGATTGGTTAAAAACTCTAATTGGACAAGAATTAGCCTAGGGAGGACGAAGATAACCTAATTGTTCATCGAATGACACAAACACACCTATTGGATGCACAAGATTGGTTAGAAACCCTAATTGGACAAGAATAAGCCTAGGGAGGTCGAAAATTACCTAATTGTTCATCCAATGACACAAACGCAACTATTGGATGCACAAGATTGGTTAAAAACCCAAATTGGACAAGAATTAGCCTAGGGAGGACGAAAATGACCTAATTGTTCATCCAATGACACAAACATAACTATTGGATGCACAAGATTGGTTAGAAACCCTAATTGGACAAGCATAAGCCTAGGGAGTATGAAAATGACCTAAATGTTCCTCCAATAACACAAAACACCTAATGGATTCACAAGATTGGTTAAAAACCTTAATTGGACTACATTAAGTGTAGGGAGGACGAAAATGACCTAAATGTTCATCCAATGACACAAAAACACCTATTGGATGCACAAGATTGGTTAAAAACCCTAATTGGACAAGATTAAGTGTAGGGAGGACGTAAATGACCTAAATGTTCATCGAATGACACAAAACACCTATTGGATGCACAAGATTGGTTAGAAAGCTAATTGGACAAGATTATGTTTTGGGAGGACAAAAATGACCTAAATGTTCATCCAATCATACAAAATACCTATTGGATGCACAAGATTGGTTAAAAACTCTAATTGGACAAGAATTAGCCTAGGGAGGACGAAAATGACCTAAATGTTCATCCAATGACACAAAAACACCTAATGGATGCACAAGATTGGTTAAAAACCCTAATTGGACAAGAATTAGCCTAGGGAGGACGAAAATGACCTAAATGTTCATCCAATGAAACAAAAAATCCTAATGGATTCACAAGATTAGTTAAAAACCCTAATTGGACAAGAATTAGCCTAGGGAGGACGAAAATGACCTAATTGTTCATCCAATGGTACAAAACACCTATTGGATGCACAACATTGGTTAAAAACCCTAATTGGACAAGAATTAGCCTAGGGAGGAGGAAATTGACCTAATTGTTCATCCAATGATACAAAACACCTATTGGATGCACAAGATTGTTTTAAAACCCTAATTGGACAAGAATTAGCCTAGGGAGGACGAAAATGACCTAAATGTTCATCCAATGACACAAAAACACCTAATGGATGCACAAGATTGGTTAAAAACCCTAATTGGACTAAATTAAGTGTAGGGAGGACGAAAATGCCCTAAATGTTCATCCAACAAACACAAGACACCTATTGGATGCACAAGATTGGTTAAAAACCCTAATTGAACAAGAATTAGCCTAGGGAAGACGAAAATGACCTAATTGTTCATCCAATGACACAAACATAACTATTGGATGCACAAGATTTGTTAAAAACCCTAATTGGACAAGCATAAGCATAGGGAGGACGAAAATGACCTAAATGTTCATCCAATGACACAAAAACACCTAATGGATGCACAAGATTGGTTAAAAACCCTAATTAGACAAGCATAAGCCTAGGGTGGATGAAAATGACTTAAATGTTCATCCAATGACTCAAAAACACCATATGGATGCAAAAGATTGGTTAAAAACCCTTATTGGACAAGATTAAGTGTAGGGAGGACGAAAATGGCCTAAATGTTCATCCAATGACACAAAACACCTATTGGATGCACAAGATTTGTTAGAAACCCTAATTGTACAAGATTAAGTTTAGGGAGGACGAAAACGACCTAAATGTTCATCCAATGACACAAAGACACCTTATGGATGTACAAGATTGGTTAAAAACCCTAATTGGCCAAGATTAAGTGTAGGGCGGACGAAAATGACCTAAATGTTCATCCAACGAGACAAAACACGTATTGGATGCACAAGATTGGTTAGAAACCCTAATTGGACAAGATTAAGTGTAGGGAGGACGAAAATGACCAAAATGTTCATCCAATGATACAAAACACCTATTGGATGCATAAGATTGGTTAAAAACCCTAATTGGACAAGAATTAGCCTAGGGAGGACGAAAATGACCTAAATGTTCATCCAACGACACAAAACACCTATTGGATGCACAAGATTTGTAAAAAACCCTAATTGGACAAGAATTAGCCTAGGGAAGACGAAAATGACCTAATTGTTCGTCCAATGACACAAACACAACTATTGGATGCACAAGATTTGTTAAAAACCCTAATTGGACAAGCATAAGCCTACGGAGGACGAAAATGACCTTAATGTTCATCCAATGACACAAAGACACCTTATGGATGTACAAGATTGGTTAAAAACACTAATTGGACAAGATTAAGTGTAGGGAGGACGAAAATGACCTAAATGTTCATCCAACGAGACAAAACACCTATTGGATGCACAAGATTGGTTAGAAACCCTAATTGGACAAGATTACGTTTAGGGAGGACGAAAATGACCTAATTGTTCATCCAATGACGCAAAACACCTATTGGATGCACAAGATTGGTTAAAAACCCTAATTTGACAAGATTAAGTGTAGGGAGGACGAAAATGACCTAAATGTTCATCCAATGATACAAAACACCTATTGGATGCACAAGATTGGTTAAACACCCTAATTGGACAAGAATTAGCCTAGGGATGAAGAAAATGACCTAAATGTTCATCCAATGACACAAAAACACCTAATGGATTCACAAGATTGGTTAAAAACCCTAATTGGACTACATTAAGTGTAGGGAGGACGAAAATGACCTAAATGTTCATCCAATGACACAAAAACACCTATTGGATGCACAAGATTGGTTAAAAACCCTAATTGGACAAGATTAAGTGTAGGGAGGACGTAAATGACCTAAATGTTCATCGAATGACACAAAACACCTATTGGATGCACAAGATTGGTTAGAAACCCTAATTGGACAAGATTACGTTTAGGGAGGATGAAAATGACCTAATTGTTCATCCAATGACGCAAAACACCTATTGGATGCACAAGATTGGTTAAAAACCATAATTTGACAAGATTAAGTGTAGGGAGGACGAAAATGACCTAAATGTTCATCCGATGATACAAAACACCCATTGGATGCACAAGATTGGTTAAAAACCCTAATTGGACAAGAATTAGCCTAGGGAGGACGAAAATGACCTAAATGTTCGTGCAATGGTACAAAACACCTATTGGATGCACAAGATTGGTTAAAAACCCTAATTGGACAAGAATTAGCCTAGGGAGGACGAAAATGACCTAAATGTTCATCCAATGAAACAAAAAAACCTAATGGATTCACAAGAGTCGTTAAAAACCCTAATTGGACAAGAATTAGCCTAGGGAGGACGAAAATGACCTAAATGTTCGTCCAATGACACAAAAACACCTAATGGATTCACAAGATTGGTTAAAAACCCTAATTGGACAAGATTAAGTGTAGGGAGGACGTAAATGACCTAAATGTTCATCGAATGACACAAAACACCTATTGGATGCACAAGATTGGTTAGAAAGCTAATTGGACAAGATTATGTTTTGGGAGGACGAAAATGACCTAAATGTTCATCCAATGAAACAAAACACATATTGGATGCACAAGATTGGTTAAAAACCCTAATTGGACAAGAATTAGCCTAGGCAGGAAGAAAATGACCTAAATGTTCATCCAATGACACAAAAACACCTAATGGATTCACAAGATTGGTTAAAAACCCTAATTGGACTACATTAAGTGTAGGGAGGACGAAAATGACCTAATTGTTCATCAAATGATACAAAAACACCTAATGGATGCACAAGATTAGTTAAAAACCCTAATTGGACAAGAATTAGCCTAGGGAGGACGAAAATGACCTAAATGTTCATCCAATGACACAAAACACCTATTGGATGCACAAGATTGGTTAGAAAGCCTAATTGGACTACATTAAGTGTAGGGAGGACGAAAATGACCTAAATGTTCATCCAATGACACAAAAACACCTATTGGATGCACAAGATTGGTTAAAAACCCTAATTGGACAAGATTAAGTGTAGGGAGGACGTAAATGACCTAAATGTTCATCGAATGACACAAAACACCTATTGGATGCACAAGATTGGTTAGAAAGCTAATTGGACAAGATTATGTTTTGGGAGGACGAAAATGACCTAAATGTTCATCCAATGATACAAAACACCTATTGGATGCACAAGATTGGTTAAAAACCCTAATTGGACAAGAATTAGCCTAGGGAGGAAGAAAATGACCTAAATGTTCATCCAATGACACAAAAACACCTAATGGATTCACAAGATTGGTTAAAAACCCTAATTGGACTACATTAAGTGTAGGGAGGACGAAAATGACCTAAATGTTCATCCAATGACACAAAAACACCTATTGGATGCACAAGATTGGTTAAAAACCCTAATTGGACAAGATAAAGTGTAGGGAGGACGTAAATGACCTAAATGTTCATCGAATGACACAAAACACCTATTGGATGCACAAGATTGGTTAGAAAGCTAATTGGACAAGATTATGTTTTGGGAGGACGAAAATGACCTAAATGTTCATCCAATGATACAAAACACCTATTGGATGCACAAGATTGGTTAAAAACCCTAATTGGACAAGAATTAGCCTAGGGAGGACGAAAATGACCTAAATGTTCATCCAATGACACAAAAACACCTATTGGATGCACAAGATTGGTTAGAAACCCTAATTGGACAAGATTAAGTGTAGGGAGGACGAAAATGACCTAAATGTTCATCCAATGACACAAAACACCTATTGGATGCACAAGATTGGTTAAAAACACTAATTGGACTACATTAAGTGTAGGGAGGACGAAAATGACCTACTTGTTCATCCAATGAAACAAAACACCTATTGGATGCACAAGATTGGTTAAAAACCCTTATTGGACAAGAATTAGCCTAGGGAGGACGAAAATGACCTAAATGTTCATCCAATGACACAAAAACACCTAATGGATGCACAAGATTGGTTAAAAACCCTAATTGGACAAGATTAAGTGTAGGGAGGACGAAAATGACCTAAATGTTCATCCAATGACACAAAACATCTATTGGATGCACAAGATTGGTTAAAAACCCTAATTGGACTACATTAAGTGTAGGGAGGACGAAAATGACCTACTTGTTCATCCAATGAAACAAAACACCTATTGGATGCACAAGATTGGTTAAAAACCCTTATTGGACAAGAATTAGCCTAGGGAGGACGAAAATGACCTAAATGTTCATCCAATGACACAAAACACGTATTGGATGCACAAGATTGGTTAAAAACCCTAATTGGACTACATTAAGTGTAGGGAGGACGAAAATAAACTACTTGTTCATCCAATGACACAAAACACCTATTGGATGCACAAGATTGGTTAAAAATCCTTATTGGACAAGAATTAGACTAGGGAGGACGAAAATGACCTAAATGTTCATCCAATGACACAAAAACACCTAATGGATGCACAAGATTGGTTAAAAACCCTAATTGGACAAGAATTAGCCTAGGGAGGACGAAAATGACCTAAATGTTCATCCAATGACACAAAAACACCTAATGGATTCACAAGATTGGTTAAAAACCCTAATTGGACTACATTAAGTGTAGGGAGGACGAAAATGACCTAAATGTTCATCCAATGACACAAAACACCTATTGGATGCACAAGATTGGTTAAAAACCCTAATTGGACAAGAATTAGCCTAGGGAGGATGAAAATAACCTAATTGTTCATCCAATAACACAAACACACCTATTGGATGCACAAGATTGGTTAGAAACCCTAATTGGACAAGAATAAGCCTAAGGAGGTCGAAAATGACCTAATTGTTCATCCAATAACACAAAAACACCTAATGGATTCACAAGATTGGTTAAAAACCCTAATTGGACTACATTAAGTGTAGGGAGGACGAAAATGACCTAAATGTTCATCCAATGACACAAAAACACCTATTGGATGCACAAGATTGGTTAAAAACCCTAATTGGACTACATTAAGTGTAGGGAGGACGAAAATGACCTAAATGTTCATCCAATGACACAAAACACCTATTGGATGCACAAGATTGGTTAAAAACCCTAATTGGACAAGAATTAGCCTTGGGAGGACGAAAATGACCTAAATGTTCATCCAATGACACAAAAACACCTAATGGATGCACAAGATTGGTTAAAAACCCTAATTGGACAAGAATTAGCCTAGGGAGGACGAAAATGACCTAAATGTTCATCCAATGACACAAAAACACCTAATGGATGCCCAAGATTGGTTAAAAACCCTAATTGGACAAGAATTAGCCTAGGGAGGACGAAAATGACCTAAATGTTCATCCAATGACACAAAAACACCTATTGGATGCACAAGATTGGTTAAAAACCCTAATTGGACAAGATTAAGTGTAGGGAGGACGAAAATGACCTAAATGTTCATCCAATGACACAAAACACCTATTGGATGCACAAGATTTGTTAAAAACCCTAATTGGACAAGAATTAGCCTAGGGAGGACGAAAATGACCTAAATGTTCATCCAATGACACAAAAACACCTAATGGATGCACAAGATTGGTTAAAAACCCTAATTGGACTAAATTAAGTGTAGGGAGGACGAAAATGACCTAAATGTTCATCCAACGACACGAAACACCTACTGGATGCACAAGAGTGGTTAAAAACCCTAATTGGACAAGAATTAGCCTAGGGAGGACGAAAATGACCTAAATGTTCATCCAATGAAACAAAAAAACCAAATGGATTCACAAGATTAGTTAAAAACCCTAATTGGACAAGAATTAGCCTAGGGAGGACGAAAATGACCTCAATGTTCGTCCAATGACACAAAAACACCTAATGGATTCACAAGATTGGTTAAAAACCCTAATTGGACAAGAATTAGCCTAGGGAGGACTAAAATGACCTAATTGTTCATCAAATGATACAAAAACACCTAATGGATGCACAAGATTAGTTAAAAACCCTAATTGGACAAGAATTAGCCTAGGGAGGACGAAAATGACCTAAATGTTCATCCAATGACACAAAAACACCTAATGGATTCACAAGATTGGTTAAAAACCCTAATTGGACTACATTAAGTGTAGGGAGGACGAAAATGACCTAAATGTTCATCCAATGACACAAAAACAGCTATTGGATGCACAAGATTGGTTAAAAACCCTAATTGGACAAGATTAAGTGTAGCGAGGACGTAAATGACCTAAATGTTCATCGAATGACACAAAACACCTATTGGATGCACAAGATTGGTTAGAAAGCTAATTGGACAAGATAATGTTTTGGGAGGACGAAAATGACCTAAATGTTCATCCAATGATATAAAACACCTATTGGATGCACAAGATTGGTTAAAAACCCTAATTGGACATGAATTAGCCTAGGGAGGACGAAAATGACCTAAATGTTCATCCAATGACACAAAAACACCTAATGGATTCACAAGATTGGTTAAAAACCCTAATTGGACTACATTAAGTGTAGGGAGGACGAAAATGACCTAAATGTTCATCCAATGACACAAAACACCTATTGGATGCACAAGATTGGTTAAAAACCCTAATTGGACAAGAATTAGCCTAGGGAGGATGAAAATAACCTAATTGTTCATCCAATAACACAAACACACCTATTGGATGCACAAGATTGGTTAGAAACCCTAATTGGACAAGAATAAGCCTAGGGAGGTCGAAAATGACCTAATTGTTCATCCAATAACACAAAAACACCTAATGGATTCACAAGATTGGTTAAAAACCCTAATTGGACTACATTAAGTGTAGGGAGGACGAAAATGACCTAAATGTTCATCCAATGACACAAAAACACCTATTGGATGCACAAGATTGGTTAAAAACCCTAATTGGACAAGATTAAGTGTAGGGAGGACGTAAATGACCTAAATGTTCATCGAATGACACAAAACACCTATTGGATGCACAAGATTGGTTAGAAAGCTAATTGGACAAGATTATGTTTTGGGAGGACGAAAATGACCTAAATGTTCATCCAATGATACAAAACACCTATTGGATGCACAAGATTGGTTAAAAACCCTAATTGGACAAGAATTAGCCTAAGGAGGAAGAAAATGACCTAAATGTTCATCCAATGACACAAAAACACCTAATGGATTCACAAGATTGGTTAAAAACCCTAATTGGACTACATTAAGTGTAGGGAGGACGAAAATGACCTAAATGTTCATCCAATGACACAAAAACACCTATTGGATGCACAAGATTGGTTAAAAACCCTAATTGGACAAGATTAAGTGTAGGGAGGACGTAAATGACCTAAATGTTCATCGAATGACACAAAACACCTATTGGATGCACAAGATTGGTTAGAAAGCTAATTGGACAAGATTATGTTTTGGGAGGACGAAAATGACCTAAATGTTCATTCGATGATACAAAACACCCATTGGATGCACAAGATTGGTTAAAAACCTTAATTGCACAAGAATTAGCCTAGGGAGGACGAAAATGACCTAAATGTTCGTGCAATGGTACAAAACACCTATTGGATGCACAAGATTGGTTAAAAACCCTAATTGGACAAGAATTAGCCTAGGGAGGACGAAAATGACCTAAATGTTCATCCAATGAAACAAAAAAACCTAATGGATTCACAAGATTCGTTAAAAACCCTAATTGGACAAGAATTAGCCTAGGGAGGACGAAAATGACCTAAATGTTCGTCCAATGACACAAAAACACCTAATGGATTCACAAGATTGGTTAAAAACCCTAATTGGACAAGATTAAGTGTAGGGAGGACGTAAATGACCTAAATGTTCATCGAATGACACAAAACACCTATTGGATGCACAAGATTGGTTAGAAAGCTAATTGGACAAGATTATGTTTTGGGAGGACGAGAATGACCTAAATGTTCATCCAATGATACAAAACACGTATTGGATGCACAAGATTGGTTAAAAACCCTAATTGGACAAGAATTAGCCTAGGGAGGAAGAAAATGACCTAAATGTTCATCCAATGACACAAAAACACATAATGGATTCACAAGATTTGTTAAAAACCCTAATTGGACTACATTAAGTGTAGGGAGGACGAAAATGACCTAAATGTTCATCCAATGACACAAAAACACCTATTGGATGCACAAGATTGGTTAAAAACCCTAATTGGACAAGATTAAGTGTAGGGAGGACGTAAATGACCTAAATGTCTATCGAATGACACAAAACACCTATTGGATGCACAAGTTTGGTTAGAAAGCTAATTGGACAAGATTATGTTTTAAGAGGACGAAAATGACCTAAATGTTCATCCGATGATACAAAACACCCATTGGATGCACAAGATTGGTTAAAAACCCTAATTGGACAAGAATTAGCCTAGGGAGGACGAAAATGACCTAAATGTTCGTCCAATGGTACAAAACACCTATTGGATGCACAAGATTGGTTAAAAACCCTAATTGGACAAGAATTAGCCTAGGGAGGACGAAAATGACCTAAATGTTCATCCAATGAAACAAAAAAACCTAATGGATTCACAAGATTCGTTAAAAACCCTAATTGGACAAGAATTAGCCTAGGGAGGACGAAAATGACCTAAATGTTCGTCCAATGACACAAAAACACCTAATGGATTCACAAGATTGGTTAAAAACCCTAATTGGACAAGAATTAGCCTAGGGAGGACGAAAATGACCTAATTGTTCATCCAATGGTACAAAACACCTATTGGATGCACAACATTGGTTAAAAACCCTAATTGGACAAGATTACGTGTATGGAGAACGAAAATGACTTAAATGTTCATCCAATGACACAAAAGCACCTAATGGATTCACAAGATTGGTTAAAAACCCTAATTGGACTACATTAAGTGTAGGGAGGACGAAAATGACCTAAATGTTCATCCAATAACACAAAAACACCTATTGGATGCACAAGATTGGTTAAAAACCCTAATTGGACAAGATTAAGTGTAGGGAGGACGTAAATGACCTAAATGTTCATCGAATGACACAAAACACCTATTGGATGCACAAGATTGGTTAGAAAGCTAATTGGACAAGATTATGTTTTGGGAGGACGAAAATGACCTAAATGTTCATCCGATGATACAAAACACCCATTGGATGCACAAGATTGGTTAAAAACCCTAATTGGACAAGAATTAGCCTAGGGAGGACGAAAATGACCTAAATGTTCATCCAATGACACAAAAACACCTAATGGATGCACAAGATTGGTTAAAAACCCTAATTGGACAAGAATTAGCCTAGGAAGGACGAAAATGACCTAAATGTTCATCCAATGACAAAAAAAAACCTTATGGATGCACAAGATTGGTTAAAAACCCTTATTGGACAAGATTAAGCGTAGGGAGGACGAAAATGGCCCAAATGTTCATCCAATGACACAAAACACCTATTGGATGCACAAGATTGGTTAGAAACCCTAATTGGACAAGAATTAGCCTAGGGAGGAGGAAATTGACCTAATTGTTCATCCAATGATACAAAACACCTATTGGATGCACAAGATTGGTTAAAAACCCTAATTGGACCAGATTAGGTGTAGGGAGAACAAAAATGACCTAAATGTTCATCCAATGACACAAAAACACCTAATGGATTCACAAGATTGGTTAAAAACCCTAATTGGACTACATTAAGTGTAGGGAGGACGAAAATGACCTAAATGTTCATCCAATGACACAAAAACACCTATTGGATGCACACGATTGGTTAAAAACCCTAATTGGACAAGATTAAGTGTAGGGAGGACGAAAATGACCTAAATATTCATCCAATGATACAAAACACCTATTGGATGCACAAGATTGGTTAAAAACCCTAATTGGACAAGAATTAGCCTAAGGAGGAAGAAAATGACCTAAATGTTCATCCAATGACACAAAAACACCTAATGGATTCACAAGATTGGTTAAAAACCCTAATTGGACTACATTAAGTGTAGGGAGGACGAAAATGACCTAAATGTTCATCCAATGACACAAAAACACCTATTGGATGCACAAGATTGGTTAAAAACCCTAATTGGACAAGATTAAGTGTAGGGAGGACGTAAATGACCTAAATGTTCATCGAATGACACAAAACACCTATTGGATGCACAAGATTGGTTAGAAAGCTAATTGGACAAGATTATGTTTTGGGAGGACGAAAATGACCTAAATGTTCATCCGATGATACAAAACACCCATTGGATGCACAAGATTGGTTAAAAACCCTAATTGCACAAGAATTAGCCTAGAGAGGACGAAAATGACCTAAATGTTCGTGCAATGGTACAAAACACCTATTGGATGCACAAGATTGGTTAAAAACCCTAATTGGACAAGAATTAGCCTAGGGAGGACGAAAATGACCTAAATGTTCATCCAATGAAACAAAAAAACCTAATGGATTCACAAGATTCGTTAAAAACCCTAATTGGACAAGAATTAGCCTAGGGAGGACGAAAATGACCTAAATGTTCGTCCAATGACACAAAAACACCTAATGGATTCACAAGATTGGTTAAAAACCCTAATTGGACAAGATTAAGTGTAGGGAGGACGTAAATGACCTAAATGTTCATCGAATGACACAAAACACCTATTGGATGCACAAGATTGGTTAGAAAGCTAATTGGACAAGATTATGTTTTGGGAGGACGAGAATGACCTAAATGTTCATCCAATGATACAAAACACGTATTGGATGCACAAGATTGGTTAAAAACCCTAATTGGACAAGAATTAGCCTAGGGAGGAAGAAAATGACCTAAATGTTCATCCAATGACACAAAAACACATAATGGATTCACAAGATTTGTTAAAAACCCTAATTGGACTACATTAAGTGTAGGGAGGACGAAAATGACCTAAATGTTCATCCAATGACACAAAAACACCTGTTGGATGCACAAGATTGGTTAAAAACCCTAATTGGACAAGATTAAGTGTAGGGAGGACGTAAATGACCTAAATGTCTATCGAATGACACAAAACACCTATTGGATGCACAAGATTGGTTAGAAAGCTATTTGGACAAGATTATGTTTTAAGAGGACGAAAATGACCTAAATGTTCATCCGATGATACAAAAACACCCATTGGATGCACAAGATTGGTAAAAAACCCTAATTGGACAAGAATTAGCCTAGGGAAGACGAAAATGACCTAATTGTTCGTCCAATGACACAAACACAACTATTGGATGCACAAGATTTGTTAAAAACCCTAATTGGACAAGCATAAGCCTACGGAGGACGAAAATGACCTTAATGTTCATCCAATGACACAAAGACACCTTATGGATGTACAAGATTGGTTAAAAACACTAATTGGACAAGATTAAGTGTAGGGAGGACGAAAATGACCTAAATGTTCATCCAACGAGACAAAACACCTACTGGATGCACAAGATTGGTTAGAAACCCTAATTGGACAAGATTACGTTTAGGGAGGACGAAAATGACCTAATTGTTCATCCAATGACGCAAAACACCTATTGGATGCACAAGATTGGTTAAAAACCCTAATTTGACAAGATTAAGTGTAGGGAGGACGAAAATGACCTAAATGTTCATCCAATGATACAAAACACCTATTGGATGCACAAGATTGGTTAAAAACCCTAATTGGACAAGAATTAGCCTAGGGAGGACGAAAATGACCTAAATGTTCATCCAATGAAACAAAAAATCCTAATGGATTCACAAGATTAGTTAAAAACCCTAATTGGACAAGAATTAGCCTAGGGAGGACGAAAATGACCTAAATGTTCGTCCAATGACACAAAAACACCTGATGGATTCACAAGATTGGTTAAAAACCCTAATTGGACAAGAATTAGCCTAGGGAGGACGAAAATGACCTAATTGTTCATCAAATGATACAAAAACACCTAATGGATGCACAAGATTAGTTAAAAACCCTAATTGGACAAGAATTAGTCTAGGGAGGACGAAAATGACCTAAATGTTCATCCAATGATACAAAAACACCTAATGGATTCACAAGATTGGTTAAAAACCCTAATTGGACTACATTAAGTGTAGGGAGGACGAAAATGACCTAAATGTTCATCCAATGACACAAAAACACCTATTGGTTAAAAAAGATTGGTTAAAAACCCTAATTGGACAAGATTAAGTGTAGGGAGGACGTAAATGACCTAAATGTTCATCGAATGACACAAAACACCTATTGGATGCACAAGATTGGTTAGAAAGCTAATTGGACAAGATTATGTTTTGGGAGGATGAAAATGACCTAAATGTTCATCCAATGATACAAAACACCTATTGGATGCACAAGATTGGTTAAACACCCTAATTGGACAAGAATTAGCCTAGGGAGGAAGAAAATGACCTAAATGTTCATCCAATGACACAAAAACACCTAATGGATTCACAAGATTGGTTAAAAACCCTAGTTGGACTACATTAAGTGTAGGGAGGACGAAAATGACCTAAATGTTCATCCAATGACACAAAAACACCTATTGGATGCACAAGATTGGTTAAAAACCCTAATTGGACAAGATTAAGTGTAGGGAGGACGTAAATGACCTAAATGTTCATCGAATGACACAAAACACCTATTGGATGCACAAGATTGGTTAGAAAGCTAATAGGACAAGATTATGTTTTGGGAGGACGAAAATGACCTAAATGTTCATCCAATGATACAAAACACCTATTGGATGCACAAGATTGGTTAAAAACCCTTATTGGACAAGAATTAGCCTAGGGAAGAAGAAAATGACCTAAATGTTCATCCAATGACACAAAAACACCTAATGGATTCACAAGATTGGTTAAAAACCCCAAATTGGACTACATTAAGTGTAGGGAGGACGAAAATGACCTAAATGTTCATCCAATGACACAAAAACACCTATTGGGTGCACAAGATTGGTTAAAAACCCTAATTGGACAAGATTAAGTGTAGGGAGGACGTAAATGACCTAAATGTTCATCGAATGACACAAAACACCTATTGGATGCACAAGATTGGTTAGAAAGCTAGTTGGCCAAGATTATGTTTTGGGAGGACGAAAATGACCTAAATGTTCATCCGAAAATACAAAACACCCATTGGATGCACAAGATTGGTTAAAAACCCTAATTGGACAAGAATTAGCCTAGGGAGGACGAAAATGACCTAAATGTTCGTCCAATGGTACAAAACACCTATTGGATGCACAAGATTGGTTAAAAACCCTAATTGGACAAGAATTAGCCTACGGAGGACGAAAATGACCTAAATATTCATCCAATGAAACAAAAAAACCTAATGGATTCACAAGATTCGTTAAAAACCCTAATTGGACAAGAATTAGCATAGGGAGGACGAAAATGACCTAAATGTTCGTCCAATGACACAAAAACACCTAATGGATTCACAAGATTGGTTAAAAACCCTAATTGGACAAGAATTAGCCTAGGGAGGACGAAAATGACCTAATTGTTCATCGAATGGTACAAAACACCTATTGGATGCACAACATTGGTTAAAAACCCTAATTGGACAAGATTAAGTGTATGGAGAACGAAAATGACTTAAATGTTCATCCAATGACACAAAACACCTATTGGATGCACATGATTGGTTAAAAACCCTAATTGGACAAGAATTAGCCTAGGGAAGACGAAAATGACCTAAATGTTCATCGAATGACAAAAAACACCTATCGGATGCACAACATTGGTTAAAAACCCTAATTGGACAAGATTAAGTGTATGGAGAACGAAAATGACTTAAATGTTCATCCAATGACACAAAACACCTATTGGATGCACATGATTGGTTAAAAACCTTAATTGGACAAGAATTAGCGTAGGGAGGACGAAAATGACCTAAATGTTCATCCAATGACATAAAAACACCTAATGGATTCACAAGATTGGTTAAAAACCCTAATTGGACTACATTAAGTGTAGGGAGGACGAAAATGACCTAAATGTTCATCCAATGACACAAAAACACCTATTGGATGCACAAGATTGGTTAAAAACCCTAATTGGACAAGATTAAGTGTAGGGAGGACGTAAATGACCTAAATGTTCATCGAATGACACAAAACACCTATTGGATGCACAAGATTGGTTAGAAAGCTAATTGGACAAGATTATGTTTTGGGAGGACGAAAATGACCTAAATGTTCATCCGAAAATACAAAACACCCATTGGATGCACAAGATTGGTTAAAAACCCTAATTGGACAAGAATTAGCCTAGGGAGGACGAAAATGACCTAAATGTTCGTCCAATGGTACAAAACACCTATTGGATGCACAAGATTGGTTAAAAACCCTAATTGGACAAGAATTAGCCTACGGAGGACGAAAATGACCTAAATATTCATCCAATGAAACAAAAAAACCTAATGGATTCACAAGATTCGTTAAAAACCCTAATTGGACAAGAATTAGCATAGGGAGTACGAAAATGACCTAAATGTTCGTCCAATGACACAAAAACACCTAATGGATTCACAAGATTGGTTAAAAACCCTAATTGGACAAGAATTAGCCTAGGGAGGACGAAAATGACCTAAATGTGCATCCAATGACACAAAAACACCTATTGGATGCACAAGATTGGTTAAAAACCCTAATTGGACAAGAATTAGCCTAGGGAGGACGAAAATGACCTAAATGTTCGTCCAATGGTACAAAACACCTATTGGATGCACAAGATTGGTTAAAAACCCTAATTGGACAAGAATTAGCCTACGGAGGACGAAAATGACCTAAATATTCATCCAATGAAACAAAAAAACCTAATGGATTCACAAGATTCGTTAAAAACCCTAATTGGACAAGAATTAGCATAGGGAGGACGAAAATGACCTAAATGTTCGTCCAATGACACAAAAACACCTAATGGATTCACAAGATTGGTTAAAAACCCTAATTGGACAAGAATTAGCCTAGGGAGGACGAAAATGACCTAAATGTTCATCCAATAACACAAAAAAACCTTATGGATGCACAAGATTGGTTAAAAACCCTTATTGGACAAGATTAAGCGTAGGGAGGACGAAAATGGCCCAAATGTTCATCCAATGACACAAAACACCTATTGGATGCACAAGATTGGTTAGAAACCCTAATTGGACAAGAATTAGCCTAGGGAGGAGGAAATTGACCTAATTGTTCATTCAATGATACAAAACACCTATTGGATGCACAAGATTGGTTAAAAACCCTAATTGGACCAGATTAGGTGTAGGGAGAACAAAAATGACCTAAATGTTCATCCAATGACACAAAACACCTATTGGATGCACAAGATTGTTTTAAAACCCTAATTGGACAAGAATTAGCCTAGGGAAGACGAAAATGACCTAAATGTTCATCTAATGACACAAAAACACCTAATGGATGCACAAGATTGGTTAAAAACCCTAATTGGACTAAATTAAGTGTAGGGAGGACGAAAATGACCTAAATGTTCATCCAACGACACAAGACACCTATTGGATGCACAAGATTGGTTAAAAACCCTAATTGGACAAGAGTTAGACTAGGGAAGACGAAAATGACCTAATTGTTCATCCAATGACACAAACACAACTATTGGATGCAAAAGATTGTTTTAAAACCCTAATTGGACAAGAATTAGCCTAGGGAGGACGAAAATGACCTAAATGTTCATCCAATGACACAAAAACACCTAATGGATGCACAAGATTGGTTAAAAACCCTAATTCGACAAGCATAAGCCTAGGGTGGATGAAAATGACCTAAATGTTCATCCAATGACACAAAAACACCTTATGGATGCACAAGATTGGTTAAAAACCCTTATTGGACAAGATTAAGTGTAGGGAGGACGAAAATGGCCTAAATGTTCATCCAATGACACAAAACACCTATTGGATGCACAAGATTTGTTAGAAACCCTAATTGGACAAGATAAAGTTTAGGGAGGACGAAAACGACCTAAATGTTCATCCAATGACACAAAGACACCTTATGGATGTACAAGATTGGTTAAAATCCCTAATTGGACAAGATTAAGTGTAGGGAGGACGAAAATGACCTAAATGTTCATCCAACGAGACAAAACACCTATTGGATGCACAAGATTGGTTAGAAACCCTAATTGGACAAGATTACGTTTAGGGAGGACGAAAATGACCTAATTGTTCATCCAATGACGCAAAACACCTATTGGATGCACAAGATTGGTTAAAAACCCTAATTGGACAAGATTAAGTGTAGGGAGGACGAAAATGACCAAAATGTTCATCCAATGATACAAAACACCTATTGGATGCACAAGATTGGTTAAAAACCCTAATTGGACAAGAATTAGCCTAGGGAGGACGAAAATGACCTAAATGTTCATCCAATGACACAAAAACACCTAATGGATGCACAAGATTGGTTAAGAACCCTAATTGGACAAGATTAAGTGTAGGGAGGACGTAAATGACCTAAATGTTCATCCAATGACACAAAAACACCTATTGGATGCACAAGATTGGTTAAAAACCCTAATTGGACAAGATTAAGTGTAGGGAGGACGTAAATGACCTAAATGTTCATCGAATGACACAAAACACCTATTGGATGCACAAGATTGGTTAGAAAGCTAATTGGACAAGATTATGTTTTGGGAGGACGAAAATGACCTAAATGTTCATCCAATGATTCAAAACACCTATTGGATGCACAAGATTGGTTAAAAACCCTAATTGGACAAGAATTAGCCTAGGGAGGACGAAAATGACCTAAATGTTCATCCAATGACACAAAAACACCTAATGGATTCACAAGATTGGTTAAAAACCCTAATTGGACTACATTAAGTGTAGGGAGGACGAAAATGACCTAAATGTTCATCCAATGACACAAAAACACCTATTGGATGCACAAGATTGGTTAAAAACCCTAATTGGACAAGATTAAGTGTAGGGAGGACGTAAATGACCTAAATGTTCATCGAATGACACAAAACACCTATTGGATGCACAAGATTGGTTAGAAAGCTAATTGGACAAGATTATGTTTTGGGAGGACGAAAATGACCTAAATGTTCATCCAATGATACAAAACACCTATTGGATGCACAAGATTGGTTAAAAACCCTAATTGGACAAGAATTAGCCTAAGGAGGAAGAAAATGACCTAAATGTTCATCCAATGACACAAAAACACCTAATGGATTCACAAGATTGGTTAAAAACCCTAATTGGACTACATTAAGTGTAGGGAGGACGAAAATGACCTAAATGTTCATCCAATGACACAAAAACACCTATTGGATGCACAAGATTGGTTAAAAACCCTAATTGGACAAGATTAAGTGTAGGGAGGACGTAAATGACCTAAATGTTCATCGAATGACACAAAACACCTATTGGATGCACAAGATTGGTTAGAAAGCTAATTGGACAAGATTATGTTTTGGGAGGACGAAAATGACCTAAATGTTCATCCGATGATACAAAACACCCATTGGATGCACAAGATTGGTTAAAAACCCTAATTGGACAAGAATTAGCCTAGGGAGGACGAAAATGACCTAAATGTTCATCCAATGACACAAAAACACCTAATGGATGCACAAGATTGGTTAAAAACCCTAATTGGACAAGCATAAGCCTAGGGAGGATGAAAATGACTTAAATGTTCATCCAATAACACAAAAACACCTTATGGATGCACAAGATTGGTTAAAAACCCTAATTGGACTACATTAAGTGTAGGGAGGACGGAAATGACCTAAATGTTCATCCAATGACACAAAACACCTATTGGATGCACAAGATTGGTTAAAAACCCTAATTGGACAAGAATTAGCCTTGGGAGGACGAAAATGACGTAAATGTTCATCCAACGACACAAAAACACCTAATGGATGCACAAGATTGGTTAAAAACCCTAATTCGACAAGCATAAGCCTAGGGTGGATGAAAATGACCTAAATGTTCATCCAATGACACAAAAACACCTTATGGATGCACAAGATTGGTTAAAAACCCTTATTGGACAAGATTAAGTGTAGGGAGGACGAAAATGGCCTAAATGTTCATCCAATGACACAAAACACCTATTGGATGCACAAGATTTGTTAGAAACCCTAATTGGACAGATTAAATTTAGGGAGGACGAAAACGACCTAATTGTTCACCCAATGACACAAAACACCTATTGGATGGACAAGATTGGTTAAAAACCCTAATTGGACAAGAATTAGCCTAGGGAGGAAGAAAATGACCTAAATATTCATCCAATGACACAAAACACCTATTGGATGCACAAGATTGGTTAGAAACCCTAATTGGACAAGATTACGTTTAGGGAGGACGAAAATGACCTAATTGTTCATCCAATGACGCAAAACACCTATTGGATGCACAAGATTGGTTAAAAACCCTAATTGGACAAGATTAAGTGTAGGGAGGACGAAAATGACCAAAATGTTCATCCAATGATACAAAACACCTATTGGATGCACAAGATTGGTTAAAAACCCTAATTGGACAAGAATTAGCCTAGGGAGGACGAAAATGACCTAAATGTTCATCCAATGACACAAAAACACCAAATGGATGCACAAGATTGGTTAAAAACCCTAATTGGACTAAATTAAGTGTAGGGAGGACGAAAATAACCTAAATGTTCATCCAACGACACAAAACACCTATTGGATGCACAAGATTGGTTAAAAACCCTAATTGGACAAGAATTAGCCTAGGGAAGACGAAAATGACCTAATTGTTCATCCAATGACACAAACACAACTATTGGATGCACAAGATTTGTTAAAAACCCTAATTGGACAAGCATAAGCCTACGGAGGACGAAAATGACCTAAATGTTCATCCAATGACACAAAGACACCTTATGGATGTACAAGATTGGTTAAAAACACTAATTGGACAAGATTAAGTGTAGGGAGGACGAAAATGACCTAAATGTTCATCCAACGAGACAAAACACCTATTGGATGCACAAGATTGGTTAGAAACCCTAATTGGACAAGATTACGTTTAGGGAGGACGAAAATGACCCAATTGTTCATCCAATGACGCAAAACACCTATTGGATGCACAAGATTGGTTAAAAACCCTAATTTGACAAGATTAAGTGTAGGGAGGACGAAAATGACCTAAATGTTCATCCAATGATACAAAACACCTATTGGATGCACAAGATTGGTTAAAAACCCTAATTGGACAAGAATTAGCCTAGGGAGGACGAAAATGACCTAAATGTTCATCCACTGAAACAAAAAAACCTAATGGATTCACAAGATTAGTTAAAAACCCTAATTGGACAAGAATTAGCCTAGGGAGGACGAAAATGACCTAAATGTTCGTCCAATGACACAAAAACACCTAATGGATTCACAAGATTGGTTAAAAACCCTAATTGGACAAGAAATAGCCTAGGGAGGACGAAAATGACCTAATTGTTCATCAAATGATACAAAAAGACCTAATGGATGCACAAGATTAGTTAAAAACCCTAATTGGACAAGAATTAGCCTAGGGAGGACGAAAATGACCTAAATGTTCATCCAATGACACAAAAACACCTAATGGATTCACAAGATTGGTTAAAAACCCTAATTGGACTAGATTAAGTGTAGGGAGGACGAAAATGACCTAAATGTTCATCCAATGACACAAAAACACCTATTGGATGCACAAGATTGGTTAAAAACCCTAATTGGACAAGATTAAGTGTAGGGAGGACGTAAATGACCTAAATGTTCATCGAATGACACAAAACACCTATTGGATGCACAAGATTGGTTAGAAAGCTAATTGGACAAGATTATGTTTTGGGAGGACAAAAATGACCTAAATGTTCATCCAATCATACAAAATACCTATTGGATGCACAAGATTGGTTAAAAACTCTAATTGGACAAGAATTAGCCTAGGGAGGACGAAAATGACCTAAATGTTCATCCAATGACACAAAAACACCTAATGGATGCACAAGATTGGTTAAAAACCCTAATTGGACAAGAATTAGCCTAGGGAGGACGAAAATGACCTAAATGTTCATCCAATGAAACAAAAAATCCTAATGGATTCACAAGATTAGTTAAAAACCCTAATTGGACAAGAATTAGCCTAGGGAGGACGAAAATGACCTAATTGTTCATCCAATGGTACAAAACACCTATTGGATGCACAACATTGGTTAAAAACCCTAATTGGACAAGAATTAGCCTAGGGAGGAGGAAATTGACCTAATTGTTCATCCAATGATACAAAACACCTATTGGATGCACAAGATTGTTTTAAAACCCTAATTGGACAAGAATTAGCCTAGGGAGGACGAAAATGACCTAAATGTTCATCCAATGACACAAAAACACCTAATGGATGCACAAGATTGGTTAAAAACCCTAATTGGACTAAATTAAGTGTAGGGAGGACGAAAATGACCTAAATGTTCATCCAACGACACAAAACACCTATTGGATGCACAAGATTGGTTAAAAACCCTAATTGGACAAGAATTAGCCTAGGGAAGACGAAAATGACCTAATTGTTCATCCAATGACACAAACACAACTATTGGATGCACAAGATTTGTTAAAAACCCTAATTGGACAAGCATAAGCCTACGGAGGACAAAAATGACATAAATGTTCATCCAATGACACAAAGACACCTTATGGATGTACAAGATTGGTTAAAAACACTAATTGGACAAGATTAAGTGTAGGGAGGACGAAAATGACCTAAATGTTCATCCAACGAGACAAAACACCTATTGGATGCACAAGATTGGTTAAAAACCCTAATTGGACAAGATTAAGTGTAGGGAGGACGAAAATGACCTAAATGTTCATCCAATGATACAAAACACCTATTGGATGCCCAAGATTGGTTAAAAACCCTAATTGGACAAGAATTAGCCTAGGGAGGACGAAAATGACCTAAATGTTCATCCAATGAAACAAAAAAACCAAATGGATTCACAAGATTAGTTAAAAACCCTAATTGGACAAGAATTAGCCTAGGGAGGACGAAAATGACCTCAATGTTCGTCCAATGACACAAAAACACCTAATGGATTCACAAGATTGGTTAAAAACCCTAATTGGACAAGAATTAGCCTAGGGAGGACGAAAATGACCTAATTGTTCATCAAATGATACAAAAACACCTAATGGATGCACAAGATTAGTTAAAAACCCTAATTGGACAAGAATTAGCCTAGGGAGGACGAAAATGACCTAAATGTTCATCCAATGACACAAAAACACCTAATGGATTCACAAGATTGGTTAAAAACCCTAATTGGACTACATTAAGTGTAGGGAGGACGAAAATGACCTAAATGTCCATCCAATGACACAAAAACACCTATTGGATGCACAAGATTGGTTAAAAACCCTAATTGGACAAGATTAAGTGTAGGGAGGACGTAAATGACCTAAATGTTCATCGAATGACACAAAACACCTATGGGATGCACAAGATTGGTTAGAAAGCTAATTGGACAAGATTATGTTTTGGGAGGACGAAAATGACCTAAATGTTCATCCAATGATACAAAACACCTATTGGATGCACAAGATTGGTTAAAAACCCTTATTGGACAAGAATTAGCCTAGGGAAGAAGAAAATGACCTAAATGTTCATCCAATGACACAAAAACACCTAATGGATTCACAAGATTGGTTAAAAACCCCAAATTGGACTACATTAAGTGTAGGGAGGACGAAAATGACCTAAATGTTCATCCAATGACACAAAAACACCTATTGGATGCACAAGATTGGTTAAAAACCCTAATTGGACAAGATTAAGTGTAGGGAGGACGTAAATGACCTAAATGTTCATCGAATGACACAAAACACCTATTGGATGCACAAGATTAGTTAGAAAGCTAATTGGACAAGATTATGTTTTGGGAGGACGAAAATGACCTAAATGTTCATCCAATGATTCAAAACACCTATTGGATGCACAAGATTGGTTAAAAACCCTAATTGGACAAGAATTAGCCTAGGGAGGACGAAAATGACCTAAATGTTCATACATTGACACAAAAACACCTAATGGTTGCACAAGATTGGTTAAAAACCCTAATTGGACTACATTAAGTGTAGGGAGGACGAAAATTACCTAAATGTTCATCCAATGACACAAAACACCTATTGGATGCACAAGATTGGTTAAAAACCCTAATTGGACAAGAATTAGCCTAGGGAGGACGAAAATAACCTAATTGTTCATCGAATGACACAAACACACCTATTGGATGCACAAGATTGGTTAGAAACCCTAATTGGACAAGCATAAGCCTAGGGTGGATGAAAATGACCTAAATGTTCCTCCAATGACACAAAAACACCTTATGGATGCACAAGATTAATTAAAAACCCTAATTGGACAAGAATTAGCCTAGGGAGGACGAAAATGAACTAATTGTTCATCCAATGACATAAACACAACTATTGGATGCACAAGATTGGTTAGAAACCCTAATTAAACAAGCATAAGCCTAGGGAGGATGAAAATTACCTAAATGTTCATCCAATGACACAAAACACCTATTGGATGCACAAGATTGGTTAAAAACCCTAATTGGACAAGAATTAGCCTAGGGAGGACGAAAATAACCTAATTGTTCATCGAATGACACAAACACGACTATTGGATGCACAAGATTGGTTAGAAACCCTAATTGGACAAGCATAAGCCTAGGGTGGATGAAAATGACCTAAATGTTCCTCCAATGACACAAAAACACCTTATGGATGCACAAGATTAATTAAAAACCCTAATTGGACAAGATTAAATGTAGAGTGGACGAAAATGACCTAAATGTTCATCCAATGACACAAAACACTTATTGGATGCACAAGATTGGTTAAAAACCCTAATTGGACAAGAATTAGTCTAGGGAGGACGAAAATGACCTAAATGTTCATCAAATGATACAAAAACACCTAATGGATGCACAAGATTAGTTAAAAACCCTAATTGGACAAGAATTAGCCTAGGGAGGACGAAAATGACCTAAATGTTCATCCAATGACACAAAAACACCTAATGGATTCACAAGATTGGTTAAAAACCCTAATTGGACTACATTAAGTGTAGGGAGGACGAAAATGACCTAAATGTTCATCCAATGACACAAAAACACCTATTGGATGCACAAGATTGGTTAAAAACCCTAATTGGACAAGATAAAGTGTAGGGAGGACGTAAATGACCTAAATGTTCATCGAATGACACAAAACACCTATTGGATGCACAAGATTGGTTAGAAAGCTAATTGGACAAGATTATGTTTTGGGAGGACGAAAATGACCTAAATGTTCATCCAATGATACAAAACACCTATTGGATGCACAAGATTGGTTAAAAACCCTAATTGGACAAGAATTAGCCTAGGGAGGACGAAAATGACCTAAATGTTCATCCAATGATACAAAACACCCATTGGATGCACAAGATTGGTTAAAAACCCTAATTGGACAAGAATTAGCCTAGGGAGGACGAAAATGACCTAAATGTTCGTCCAATGGTACAAAACACCTATTGGATGCACAAGATTGGTTAAAAACCCTAATTGGACAAGAATTAGCCTAGGGAGGACGAAAATGACCTAAATGTTCATCCAATGAAACAAAAAAACCTAATGGATTCACAAGATTGGTTAAAAACCCTAATTGGACAAGAATTAGCCTAGGGAGGACGAAAATGACCTAAATGTTCGTCCAATGACACAAAAACACCTAATGGATTCACAAGATTGGTTAAAAACCCTAATTGGACAAGAATTAGCCTAGGGAGGACGAAAATGACCTAATTGTTCATCAAATGATACAAAAACACCTAATGGATGCACAAGATTAGTTAAAAACCCTAATTGGACAAGAATTAGCCTAGGGAGGACGAAAATGACCTAAATGTTCATCCAATAACACAAAAACACCTAATGGATTCACAAGATTGGTTAAAAACCCTAATTGGACTACATTAAGTGTAGGGAGGACGAAAATGACCTAAATGTTCATCCAATGACACAAAAACACCTATTGGATGCACAAGATTGGTTAAAAACCCTAATTGGACAAGATTAAGTGTAGGGAGGACGTAAATGACCTAAATGTTCATCGAATGACACAAAACACCTATGGGATGCACAAGATTGGTTAGAAAGCTAATTGGACAAGATTATGTTTTGGGAGGATGAAAATGACCTAAATGTTCATCCAATGATACAAAACACCTATTGGATGCACAAGATTGGTTAAACACCCTAATTGGACAAGAATTAGCCTAGGGAGGAAGAAAATGACCTAAATGTTCATCCAATGACACAAAAACACCTAATGGATTCACAAGATTGGTTAAAAACCCTAGTTGGACTACATTAAGTGTAGGGAGGACGAAAATGACCTAAATGTTCATCCAATGACACAAAACACCTATTGGATGCACAAGATTGGTTAAAAACCCTAATTGGACAAGATTAAGTGTAGGGAGGACGTAAATGACCTAAATGTTCATCGAATGACACAAAACACCTATTGGATGCACAAGATTGGTTAGAAAGCTAATTGGACAAGATTATGTTTTGGGAGGACGACAATGACCTAATTGTTCATCAAATAATACAAAACACCCATTGGATGCACAAGATTGGTTAAAAACCCTAATTGGACAAGAATTAGCCTAGGGAGGACGAAAATGACCTAAATGTTCATCCAATGAAACAAAAAAACCTAATGGATTCACAAGATTAGTTAAAAACCCTAATTGGACAAGAATTAGCCTAGGGAGGACGAAAATGACCTAAATGTTCGTCCAATGACACAAAAACACCTAATGGATTCACAAGATTGGTTAAAAACCCTAATTGGACAAGAAATAGCCTAGGGAGGACGAAAATGACCTAATTGTTCATCAAATGATACAAAAAGACCTAATGGATGCACAAGATTAGTTAAAAACCCTAATTGGACAAGAATTAGCCTAGGGAGGACGAAAATGACCTAAATGTTCATCCAATGACACAAAAACACCTAATGGATTCACAAGATTGGTTAAAAACCCTAATTGGACTACAATAAGTGTAGGGAGGACGAAAATGACCTAAATGTTCATCCAATGACACAAAAACACCTATTGGATGCACAAGATTGGTTAAAAACCCTAATTGGACAAGATTAAGTGTAGGGAGGACGTAAATGACCTAAATGTTCATCGAATGACACAAAACACCTATTGGATGCACAAGATTGGTTAGAAAGCTAATTGGACAAGATTATGTTTTGGGAGGACGAAAATGACCTAAATGTGCATCCAATGATATAAAACACCTATTGGATGCACAAGATTGGTTAAAAACCCTAACTGGACAAGAATTAGCCTAGGGAGGACGAAAATGACCTAAATGTTCATCCAATGACACAAAAACACCTAATGGATTCACAAGATTGGTTAAAAACCCTAATTGGACTACATTAAGTGTAGGGAGGACGAAAATGACCTAAATGTTCATCCAATGACAAAAAAACACCTATTGGATGCACAAGATTGGTTAAAAACCCTAATTGGACAAGATTAAGTGTAGGGAGGACGTAAATGACCTAAATGTTCATCGAATGACACAAAACACCTATTGGATGCACAAGATTGGTTAGAAAGCTAATTGGACAAGATTATGTTTTGGGAGGATGAAAATGACCTAAATGTTCATCCAATGATACAAAACACCTATTGGATGCACAAGATTGGTTAAACACCCTAATTGGACAAGAATTAGCCTAGGGAGGAAGAAAATGACCTAAATGTTCATCCAATGACACAAAAACACCTAATGGATTCACAAGATTGGTTAAAAACCCTAGTTGGACTACATTAAGTGTAGGGAGGACGAAAATGACCTAAATGTTCATCCAATGACACAAAACACCTATTGGATGCACAAGATTGGTTAAAAACCCTAATTGGACAAGATTAAGTGTAGGGAGGACGTAAATGACCTAAATGTTCATCGAATGACACAAAACACCTATTGGATGCACAAGATTGGTTAGAAAGCTAATTGGACAAGATTATGTTTTGGGAGGACGAAAATGACCTAAATGTTGATCCGATGATACAAAACACCTATTGGATGCACAAGATTGGTTAAAAACCCTAACTGGACAAGAATTAGCCTAGGGAGGACGAAAATGACCTAAATGTTCATCCAATGACACAAAAACACCTAATGGATTCACAAGATTGGTTAAAAACCCTAATTGGACTACATTAAGTGTAGGGAGGACGAAAATGACCTAAATGTTCATCCAATGACACAAAACACCTATTGGATGCACAAGATTGGTTAAAAACCCTAATTGGACAAGAATTAGCCTAGGGAGGATGAAAATAACCTAATTGTTCATCCAATAACACAAACACACCTATTGGATGCACAAGATTGGTTAGAAACCCTAATTGGACAAGAATAAGCCTAGGGAGGTCGAAAATGACCTAATTGTTCATCCAATAACACAAAAACACCTAATGGATTCACAAGATTGGTTAAAAACCCTAATTGGACTACATTAAGTGTAGGGAGGACGAAAATGACCTAAATGTTCATCCAATGACACAAAAACACCTATTGGATGCACAAGATTGGTTAAAAACCCTAATTGGACAAGATTAAGTGTAGGGAGGACGTAAATGACCTAAATGTTCATCGAATGACACAAAACACCTATGGGATGCACAAGATTGGTTAGAAAGCTAATTGGACAAGATTATGTTTTGGGAGGATGAAAATGACCTAAATGTTCATCCAATGATACAAAACACCTATTGGATGCACAAGATTGGTTAAA